>JABASI010000080.1:0-61531 GCA_019776505.1 Tomocerus nigrus | reverse complement strand
AATATTATGTATTAAGTTCACTATTTAAGTGCTATGAATATTTTCTTAACAGTGAGTGAGGCTACAGGTGGTGTGCGTTAATTACTACGTGACGTAATCTACCATCAGCAGCATATAGAAATTCATACATTAATATAGTAAATATATTCAATTTACAAAATACCTTACTAATTAAAACCAATTTCATAGACTGTCATAGGGGTCGGCGCCTGGTTTGACAAAGATCCGTTTGGCAAAAAAATATTTTTTTGAAAAATGACCATAACGCTCAGATTGGCAAACAAAAAGATCACTTTGGCAAAAAGTTAAAAAAGCTAAAAAGGTGAAAGAGAATTGAAGAAGATATGTATGGAATATCATAACTTATAAGAAATTATGTAAATGTATTCATTCATGTAGAAATATGAGATAAGGATTAAGGGTACTGAGATATGTAAATACATGCACCATGCATGTAAATTGTTAAAAACTTTGCATCCATCCTTAGAACCAATAGCGACTACTTCGAATCTGTGTATGTGGGGAAACCATGGGAGCCTCCCCAAGTCCCCAGTATGACCCAACTTTTTGGAACGCGCGAGACCAAATTATGCATGATGTTCCAAGGATCACTAACAACATGGAGGGGTGGCACAACCGCTTTCTCTTACTTTACATTGCTTTATTATTACATACTTATACTTATACACATAATATGTACAGGTAACTCTCGAACCGAAGTTCATTATCGTTGATTTTGAGAAGGCTCCAATCCAGGCTTTAACAACCTAACACCTTTAACAACTGACAACCCACCGCTATGGAAATTTCTTCTTGTATTGTTAAAAGAACAGCAAAGGACAGAGAATTCTCTTCTCCGTATTGATAATGGGACATTTCCTGTCAGGCGCTATTTAGCTTACATAAAAATTAATCTCAAACTTCAAAAAACTGCCAGGAATTATGGGAAAAAGCGCTTCCCTTTCAACAAATATATAAAGATAATTGCTTTCAACATTAAATAAAACTCAGTCGCGTTTTTAATTCTTTTTCAGAATTTTTGACATGCCTTTGGCTAGTAAACTAATTAATTATACAGTTAACAATAAAAATAGCGTTTTTGCCAAACTGGTTTTTTGTTTTTGCCAAACTGACTTTTTTCCATTTGCCAAAATGATCTTTGTCAAACTGACCTACGATCCCGTAAGGTCACCCTCCCGCTTCCGGTGTGCAAGAAGGCAAGGCCAAAGGGACATAATACTAATTAACAATAATTAGTGCATTTTATTTTCGATTTAAAAGATGGTAGGCCCAATAATTGGGACCAGCGTGGTTTTTAATGTGGGTCCAACCAAAGAATGATGTAAAAATGCAAGTAAGTCCCCCTCCCTAAGTACGCCACCTCCGCCAAAATGACATGACCACTCTTGAATTATTCTGTTTAGTGTTGGTGTCTACCCTCGAATTGTGTGAAACGCAAAAACCTTTAAAAAAGTTTTTTTTGTATAGACTTTTGTGAAACTTTTTTGCAAAAGTCGAGCTGGCCCAATTACTGAAAACTAAAATACTAAAATCTCACTCTTCAGTTTCAGACATTGCGTTGAAATGTAACCAAAAATTTGAATGTTGTTTTAGTCCAGCAGATGCAGATAATAAGGGAAGAGCAGCAGTCGTGCAGCTACAAAAATTGAGTTCCATTGCAAAAGATCTTAGCCACAAAATTACAGTCAGGTATTTCGCAAAAGAAATTGGTCTACTTGAAGGTTTCATTGAACGAAAGGGAACGCAACTTCGATTGGAAAAGGCACTTCAGTTTTCAAATCAGATATTAAAAGTAGGATTGAGGTGGCGATGCAACGAATTTTACCCCCAAATGGAACGGTTTATGCAGAGCACCAGCCAAAGTTCTAAAGGTCATCAAGTTAACAGGCTGCCTAGTCGTCAATGGGCGCAATGGATTGCGTATCTGTCCTTGAGGGAAGCTGCTTTATTAGCTAAGGTCAGTTCAGTGAATGAATTCAATGATGGATGCTTTAAAACCATGTGTTACAACTTTAGTTAGGTAATGAAAGGCGGTGATTGTTCATTAATTTCGCAATTTGATTTGTTTTTTATTATTTTTCACAGATAAAATTAGAGTGCGAAAAGGCTGTTAAATATTGGCTGGGATTGATATCGTCATCCCATCATTGGGGAGATTCACTTGTAATTACTGGCATTTTATCGCGTATTTGGTGAGTAGAAGTCAAAGTATCTAATTATTAATTAGGTATACAATGCAAAAGGAGAATTTTTGGGGTTGGGATTTTGCGATGCAGATGGCATTTATATTAGTTATAAATATTATATATTATTGGTGGATCTATGATTTATGTTTCGTTGAATGTCATGTCCACAGGCATTTGTCCAAGATCTTATTTACATCAATCTCGCATGAAATATATCCAAAGTTGTTCGACCTCGTTAAAACCCTAAAGCCAAATGATGCTCCCAGTTGGCCGTCGGAGGAATTTGAAATTCCAAAAGATTTAAAGCAATGGCTCAAATGTGACATGGATTTATGCTACAGCGATAAGGAAATGGAAAGGTATTATTTTATGGACTAAAATTAAGCTGTCGTGTCTTGTGTACCTTCAATTTTGTTATCTTCGGCTAATTCGCGTAATCAATGTATCGAGTTTTGTTCCAATCAAATATTAAAATGTGTTTGTGTGATGCTCATTTTAGTGTATTTCCTGAAGACGATGGACCTATCCAAACAACCGAGAATATCAAAAAAATAAATAGGACTGATAGCTGTGTCTCCATGAAAGACAATTGCTCCGAAAATATTTCATTCACCGACGAAGAGGATTTAGGTGTAGTAGTTAAAATAATTCCTTCTTCAAAAAACCACAAGCGTAAGAAAAAGCAACAGAAGATGCAGAAGATCGAAAAGATCAATTCGAATGAAGTGGTACATGAATACTCGGCGCTCTTCAAAAACCATAAAAAACTGCAGAAAACAGATGTTGGAAGAAAAAAGCTTTATAGCAGAATTAAAAAATATTTAAAATCTCAAACAAACGAAAAAATCAAATTAAAGCTTAGAAACATTCTTCGAAGCATTTCTGCAGTGAGTAAAGGCGACTTTGATAAAGTTAATCATTTAATCAGTAAATTTGAAGACTACGTTTGTAATACCGGTTACAAGACATAAAGGATCCGATCAAACATGAAACTCAACGTTTTTGACTGGTAAATCTTCTAAAATTTTTATATTTATCTTAATTCCAATTTCCATTGTGTCTGAGGTTTGAGAAATTTATTGAACAACAACAATCTCTAACTTCACACATAAATTTTTGGTACCTACTCTAGGACCTAGGACGTTGTTTTTATATCCATGCTGTGTGTGATTAGTTATAATATAAAATATATTTATGATAATTGATAAATATATATAGAAGTAGGTAGATAAAAGAAGATAGGACTAAGCAAAGCAAAGGCTTTATTTTTTATAAGTTTTGTATTTCAGTAATACGTCCAAAGTCATATCTATCTAGCGTCACATTAAACGCCTTCAATTTCAGTCTTACTTGTATGAGATTTTCAATTTGAGTTCTTAGTTTTATGGTCGCTTTTATTATTCGCAAAGAATTATTGACAATTTAATTTTAATCAATTATTTGACAACATTTTCTAAGTGTAGGTAGATTTAAAGATTTAAATGTCAGTTTTAGTATGCCGTTCCGGTTGTTTGGGAATTGGCGAAAGGCATCTGAAAATATCCCAACCCGCCTACAGCCTACGGCCGACGTCGATATGATTATGATGATAAACGGTCGATGTCAAAATAATTTTTACGCACAGTTACAAAATGATGTTAACAAATTAGACAAAATTATTAAAATCTTGTATATTCGTTTCGTTAAAAGTTTGAGTTCTCAAACAGTCTTCATTTGGTATCACCAGTGACTTGTCAACGTGTCGTCGGCTGTACCGTTTGAGATATTTCCCGAAAGTCAAGCCGACGTCGACGGTTTGGCGCTAGCTACCTCTTTTCTAGGCAGGTCTCTGGTTAACTGTTTTCTTTGAATATTCCCCCACGCTATGCTCTCGTTTGGTGGACGATGACCATAATATTTCTGTGAGGCATACCTAAATTACAGCATAGGTACCTTAATATTGTGATGTTTTGTCACACTAAACTGAAATGAAATATTTAATGTTTCCGGTTAACAGTTGTGGATTTGAACATTCTAACTTTCTTGAAACTGATGAAACACTGGGAAACTTGAAACCTATACAGTGCATTTCGACGTCATTTAAATCGACTTTAAATCGTTATCATCATGATATGAATGAACTCTTTTTCGGCGGCTTGGATTGCTATTTTTGCTTATTATATGAACATGCTTCAACATGCATATAACTGTAATAATAAGTATACGGTTGAGGTTTTCAGGTAATAAAAGTCACTTCTTAATTTTTGGTATGCACAATTTTGCACAATATTTTTAATGATAATAATGATGATAATATGGATTCCCCCACGCTCTCGAATGGTGGGCGAAAACTCCGATAGCTGAATGCCCCGCTTCCTATTATATCTACACTTATATTGGTGCTATGAAAATTGTAATTTATTTTCCGCATGATTTCAATTTAATTCTAGTTTTCTATTGGTGTTTGCTTGAATAAAATGGATTGACTTTTGATGAGAAATGAAGGCTTGCTTGGATTGAAGTGGGCCGCCGAGTGTTGACACGTTACTGAACCTGGGGCTCAGGTAAAAGCTGAAAACTTGCAAAACGAATAGAGAGCTGTTTTATATACACTGCTTTCATTTTAAATATTAATAAATATGATGATAATATGGATTCCCCCACGTTCTCGATTGGTGGACGAAAACTCCGATAGCTGAACCACCAACTCCACAAATATCTTAATTTGTACACAAATGCTTTTATTTATTTTGTTCTTCATTTCATTTCCCTATAGTTTTCTATCAATAATATATTTGGCTTGGGCACTCGGTAAGGATTGGAAATGGACGGAAGTGCTTAGAGCTGGGATGGTACTGAGGTGGAGGTAAGTTCTTGACATATTTACGTCCATATTTTAGTTACTTTCTTTTTGCAATTAATTGCAAATAATAAATATGATGATAATATGGATTCCCCCACGTTCTCGATTGGTGGACGAAAACTCCGATAGCTGAACCACAGATTGCATAAATCTATAAATCTTACTATTTTAATAAATGCACTTATTTATTTGGTTATTGATTTAATTTTCTTCTAGTTGTCTGTCTATATATTTGGCTTGGGTACTTGGTTTAATAAGTGGGAATGGGAAATGGAAGCAGTGCTTGAGTGCTTGTAGCTGGACTGGTGCTGATGTAGACATGATACAGAGGTAAGTGCTTACAGGGACAGTTCCCCGGATCTGACATTTTCAGATGACTATCAAAACTGCTAAGTCCCATTATTTGCATTTCATTCAAAATCGGCCAGAGTTCTTGTCAGATTTTCGTATATTGTGCATGCACGGAATGGTAATCGCATTGCCTTTAGTTTGCAGAAATATTTGCGATATTATGGGAGCATTTTGCGTTAACAATGGTCAAATATTTTTGTTGAATTTTGCCATAATTTTAACACTTAAATTAAATGTGATACAATGCCTAATACATATCGTAAATGTTTCTTAAGCAAATTGAAGGCAAATGCGATACCATTCCATACATTTACTATGTAAGAAAATCGGACAGGAACCCTGGCCCATTTTGAAAGAAATGCAAAAAATGGGACTCTGTATTTTTGATAATCATCGGAAATTTCCAAATCCGGAAAACTGTCCTCTAATGAAGAGTATCTATTCTTTTCATGAAATGTCTATAACAATTATGATGATAATATGGATTCCCCCACGTTCACGATTGGTGGACGAAAACTCCGATAGCTGAACTGTATTCTCGTGAAAACTTTGATTGATTGGTGTTTGAAAACAATTATTACATTTTAAATTACTTCATTTTCTTCTAGTTCTCTGGAAGTGATTGGTGCTGGAAAGGCTAGCTGCGTGGCTCTGAGGTAAATGTTCAAGTAACATAAATTTTGATTCTCTTAATTTGAATTGAATTTTCTAAAAGTCTGATCGATCCATCAATGCCCGGTGTGAATTTAGTGATAGCTGGTTTGAAACTTAGTTGAGAAGTTGGTTTTTAGCACCTATTGTGTAGTGTATGTGTACGACGTACACTACATACACATAGGTGCTCGTAGTGTACGAGTATGGTATCAAACTATCATTTATTAATTCCCGTTAGAGTTCTGAAAATGACATTTAGGAATTCGTCTGAAATAATTATCTCCAAAAATAGTTTATCGTTCAACAAAGTTCGAAAACAATACTTTTAACAAAACATACTTAAAGTATTGCAGATAAGTATCTCTGATACTTACTATGCACATTCTGTTTTGTTTCAAGCAACAACTAAAAATAGGCTCTTTTCGTAACTACAGTCTCGTATCGTAAGCATGTATTACCATTGTCCAGTAGTACAGTAGTACCCACACCCACACTGGCCACACCCAACTAAAACAGTAAATGCAATGATGACTTTTCACACTTTGAATCCATGAATTCTCACTCGGAAAAGTAAATACCTTGGAATTTGAAAACAAACGAGCAGATATCTGAGCATTTAATTTTAAGGCATTCAATATTGGTGCTAGGCATATATTATACTAATTTTAAAAAAATCTGATTTTCAGGAATCAGAGGAGGAATTTCAATGGAAGTGGAACATTATAGCACCAGAGGAAAATTCCAAAACATTCTCGAGAAACTATATCAGATATCGTTGTGAAGGTCGGGAAACAATTTTCCTGGTGGAGGCTTCCACTTGAGGGGGTGATACGATGAAGACGATTTCTCAGAAATACGTTTTTTTGGAAAATGCTCAGTATAGAAGATAAAGAAGATAAGATTAATGGATGGATGGTAGTGGAGTAAAAGATAAGATTTGTTGCTTTTAGCGAAAAGTTTTATTTTTCTTTAGGAATTGAATGAAACCTGTTTCCAGATTCCTAATCCTAATATTCCTAATACTAAAACATGCTAAAACTAAACCATATTATTATTATCATGTCTTGAGTAGTGAACACTATGTCACCTTTTATATTGGATTATAGACTTTGTGGAAGTGGATTATGGAATAAATTCTTTTTAACAATAATATATCATTTAGAAGTTAGAATATTTATTTAATACGCATTTCTATACCGTTCTGCATTTAAATTATGATATGAAATAAATGCCTATCGTTTAACTAGTAAATATCACTCGTGTGTAGCCACATATCGCACTTGACAAAGTTCTGCACATTTGGAGACACCAATTCCAGTTACAAAGGAAATATTTACAGGTGGAAAAACAACTCTGACAACTTTGTCAATGTGCGGCACTAACAGGTGTTCAAAATAACGTTTGACTCGATTGAATTCTGTTTGTTCTTTTAGCTCCCAAGTTAGCCATTCGCTTTCTCCCCAAGACACTATCTCGCTCCCCACTCTCTTTACGCTTTCGTTGATTCTTTGAACAATCTGCGGAGCACTTTGCGTAAGAGGACACTTGCCCACAAAATTCAGCATCATTAAAATGTCGTTTAAGTAAACAGCTAGAGGAGGATGTGACAGTAATTGCTTCGGAGGCGTTAGATCAGTTGGCATATCTAGATTTGCGCTGTCAGCATTGATAAATGACGTAGACAGGTTAAACTGATGCAAATTTCTTACAAATTGTATTTCACTTTGTGTTAAATCATGAGAAAGTCTTTTTACAATGTGGTCACTAAATATAGACACAATTAGGCCTCTCATATCAGAACCAACACGGGCTAAACTTTCCCCGAAATACGTTGCATTGGTCATCAGTAAGTCAATACTACTTCCCTGGTCCAAGTTTTTCTGCATCTCCGTCAAAATACGACTCATCTGTTAGAACAATTACACTATTTACATTTACTATTCCAATAATATACCTTGGGTTTACAAATGCCTATGTTTCAATCATCGTCGTCTTTAACTACCTAATAAGCTTTATGAAGCACTTATTGTAAAGGCCACTACTGCACTGACCAAAGTAAGTACACATACAATTTTATTTTGAGTGCGTCAAATTCGAATTTCGAGATTTCCATTGGACTTTGTCTTCTTTGCAATCGCATCTCTTCTTAAACGAGCGGTTTTTTGAAAAAAATGCAAGGAAAAACTATTTTTAAATCGCATTTTTAAAGAAAACGTGCACAAAAATATTCCCTATATTTGCAGGAAAATGTAAACCAGTTCAAACAGCAACGAAAACGGCTTCAGATTGTATAGAGTAATATTTTGAACATAGAGTTTTCCCTTTTCCTTTGCATTTTTGCATAAAACCACTCGTTTACGATGAGATACGATTTCAACAAAGACAAATTCCAATAGAAATCTCGAAATTCGAATGTCATGCACTCTAAACAATCTTTCTCCAGAAAAATGTTGAAACTTGAAATAACATCAACACAAAGTGTAACCCTTTTCAGCTTTTGACTTAAAAAGGAAAATAATTGAGCTTATGGGTTCTACCTGCATTGCAACCCATGTTGACAGATAATGGTTAGAATCGCCCCCAAATGCAGCTCTGTGTTGAGTGAGTGTATCAAATATCCAAGCTCTGGACTGTTCGAAAGGGACATCCTTCATCCGAGATTGAAGATATCGAAAACGTAATGCTTTGTCATCCGGAAAAAAGCTTCGTAATAGAGATACCGTTTGAAGACATTCAGATAACCCGATGTTTCCAGAAGATAGCTTAGACAGCAACGCGTGTTGGATTTCACTTTTTAATTCCATAACTTCTTCACATGTTTTCTGTTAATATTTTCACTTTAAATCAATCATCATTATCAGATATCTGTTAACGAGGTGGGAATGAAGGAAAACGAACTCTACCGTGGGAAGTCTATTTCTTTTCTGGGGTTAGTAAAATAGTATCTCATTCTCAATTAATAAGAATTACCTCGACAAATAGTAAGTTGCTTTTCCTGGTAATACCATTTATAACTTTCACTAAAGAGTAAATACTTTTTTGGTGGCATATTACTTGCTAAAAACCTACCTAATCACATTAATATTTGTCAAATGGAGTCATTTTAAGTGAAACTAAACTACAATTTAAAAACTTACTGCAAGAGCAACTGGTTCGTTGTTGTCATTTTTACGAAAGTCTTGAACTTTCTGCAGAATCTTTATAGCGTCCGGAAGCTTTTCTTCGGCCAAACATCGGCGCACAATCCAAGGCATATCGAGAGATAATGCCAATTCTGATTCCTTTTCAAAAAATGAGGATATCCCTTTCATGCTTGACTGAAAATTATTGCACGGCGTTTTTGAAAATTCTGTGGCTTTTGTTTTCATCCCGGGGAATATGTTCTCACTTAGCTGAGTCACAGACTTAATTCCCTCATCCAGCTATATACATTTTTAGGAATTAGGTAATAGTATTATTGAGAAATTGAGAATTTTGTTACTCATGCATGAGTATTTTAACTTAAGACTTACAGAAACTTTTATTAAATTTGTTGTTTGAGCAGATTGGACAAATATTTGGTAATTTTGGCTAGCCATATCTCTCGTCTGATGCTCAACTATAGCCAACTCTTCATTTAGTCGTGCAACTTCTCCATCTGTAAATAAAAGAAAGGCATTTATACAGTTATGATAATAATCATTAATTATATTATAGGGAAGAGACAGAGGCTATAACTGACAAACTACACTGTTTGTCGATAAGGTCGATTGATACGATACGACATAGATTGATACATCGAGCGTGATGGATGAATGAACAAAACTTACTCAAACTTTCCAATCCCTGTGATCCAAGCCGAGCCAAATAAGACAACTGTTCCGGGTCTGCAAAAAGATATAAACATAAACTCAATTTATAACATACAATTTTCATCGTTCTGTCTTCCGTAAGTAATCGAAAATCTAAACCGATCTTCACTTCTTTACAACTATTAAGCGATCAATGATACTCATGTGTCATAATATGTCATAATGTGTCATGACTTAATTACTCACCCAGTACATTGTTAAAATCTTCATTCTCCAAATTTGGAAACAGAATTCGAGAAAATTTTGAATGATCTTCTGATGATTCCATTATTTATTATTTACTATCAACGGTTGACTGGTAGGCAGAGGCACTACTTTGAAACATTAACTTTTGAATTCAAAATTCAAATGTCAAAATAAATGTCAATATTTTTGTCTTTCTTTTACTGTTTCTATTTACTGTTTACATGTGAAACTGCCACGTAGAACATTATTGTTTGAAAGAATTAAAATCCTGGCTTCCCGCAATTTTTATATGAGCTTGTTTCTGGATTTAGTTGTATTTTTGTAAGCCTAGCGCGGCGATGTTAAAAAATACATAGGACAAAAATATCGAAAGTAAACAAATTAAAAATTGTCATTTTGGTTATTTCAAGATTTGTTACTGCGTAATGGAGAAGTTATTGGCCAAATCGGTTTAATTCGGGGCCCTTTGTTCCTTTTGGAAATCAAAGTGAAACGTAAGCAATCGTATTCAACGATTATTTTTTGTTTTTCATAATATTTTGGTGCATTGCTGAATGCAAGTAAGAGTGAGACGATTGGAGCTGCCTTGTGGCTGCAGCCAGAGTAGTTTTACAAAACTAAACTCCCCAGCAGTGGCTTGTAATCATAAAAGTTTATAGCATCAGGAAAAGATAAGGGTGGTAGTGTTATTATCTTTGTAAAGGCTCCTGTCATCTGCCATCTACTGACTAGAGGTCTTCAGCCGGAATCATCTAATTTTAAAATCAGTCAGCTGAGTCAGCTCAACTTTGACTATTGACGAACGATAAGCGAACGTGGCAAGCAAGAGTCAAAGGATTGAACATTGAATTGACTTTATATTAGGTCATTTTGTCAACTGTCCCTTCCCTAATCCTGCCCTCCTGGCTCCATTTCCGTAGCGTCGATTCGATGTCGACAATTCATCGTTTCAGCAGTTTCACTACTAGTAACTAGACATAGTCAACAGTAATCGTAAGTCATGTGTCCGGGGCTCCGGGAGTATTATTTTGACCATAGTATAATAGACTAAATTAAAAAGCTTCGATTTCATTTAGACTGGAAGAAGATTTAATTATTTTATATTATTAATGGATCTTTTTGTTTCAGAATCGTTCTTTCGTACCGTCTACCTTTAGTCATATATGGTCATATAATAAAACTGCCACATTCATCTGAAATGCCTGAATTGTAATTCACAATGACTGATTCAAATTCTAATAAACCTATCGGTCTGGAGAATATTGTGCCTGATGAAGTGATCCGGACAGTTGATACAGATGGCGAGCCTTTTAACCTTCTACAAGCCTCAATGAATGAAGAAAGCCCTAATTCAGATATCCCAGAAAAATCTGAAGAATCGCAGCTGGAAGCGGTGTCAGCAGCGTCGAGTTCAGCAAGTACTGGGTCCGCAGCTATTAGAAGACGAAGTAGCAATTCTTTTAGACGTAATTACCGCAACGCACGTTCAGGCAATACATCTGATAAGGATACTAGTGAAGATGAATCCATGGAACCAAGTGAACGAGATGCCATTAATAATGAGTCTTCTTCGGATACGGCAGCAAATAATGCATCTGTTGTAAATGATGAAGAATCACAATCTTCTAGAGAGTTAGCGTTAGATGCTCCTGTGGAAAGGGACGATTCAAGTTCAAGCAGCTCAGATGTTTGGGACGTTAATCTAAGAGATCGCACCAATGATTTACCAAGTATCCTCTCTCGTCTTAGAGGAGTGCGCTACACCTTCGGGGACAACACTTCTTCCAGTTCGTCTAGTGATGAATTCGAAGACGTTGAAGAGATAAATGAATCTTCATCATCATCTTCAGATTTAACGTTGGAGGATTTGGATGAGCCACGTAAGATTATAAGTCTTTTGCATTGATAAATATTTACTGAGATATTTTCATGGAGTACTTAATTCTTTGTGTTTGTGTGTACAGCCAGGGCAGAGGATCAGGCCCCAGCAGCCAAGAAAACTAAATCATCGAAAAAGGAGCCCACTCCAGCCGTAATGTTGAAGCAAAAGCCTAAACATAAATGGAATGCTACTAAAGAAATTCTAGAACGTCAGATCGGGTATCCTAGCCGTATTCAGCCTCAAGCTGTCGAAGTATTTCGGTCTCGCTTTTACGGATCGCTGCATTCCGTTGAACGATTAGAACTTATGCATAAGTTAGAAGGACATAACGGTTGTGTCAATTGCCTTAATTTCAATTTCTCGGGAACGAAGCTGGCAAGTGGTTCGGATGACCTTCAAATAAAAATATGGAACTATGGATATGGCAAGCTCAACGCTTCTTTTCATTCTGGACATAGAGCTAATGTTTTTCAGGTAAATGAGTAAAATGAATGCATTGCTAGTTATTATATGCACAGTAGTAACTTTAATATTATTTGAAAAAAATGGTCATCCATATTACTAATCAAACTAATCCTACAAACTAATGCTGGATACCGTTGTAGTACTGTAAGTGAGTTTTTAAACTAGAAATAATATCTACTGTACATTTTGCCCTACTACTAATTATTTTCCTATAATTTATACTATTATTTAATTTTTTAATATTGTTTTCTTATTGTTGGTTGGGTACATGGTCATTGTATATGAACATTGTTTAATAAATTCGCGGCATTTAAAATAATAATTACGTTTATGAAACGATGATAAAAAATGGAAATATGAAATTGTAGGCCAAGTTTCTACCGCTAATTGGAGTCGATAACATTATTGTGTCTTGCGCTCGTGATAATCAAGTAAGGCTGAACGAATTGCATCCCAGTGGGGAAGTTGGGGTATCGAGGATGCTTGCAAAACATCGAGGACCTGTACATAAGCTTGCCATAAACCTTGAAAATCCTCAAGTATTTCTCAGTGCAGGCGAAGATGGAGTTGTTTTTAGCATTGATATTCGAGAAGAGCAACCTCAAAAGTGTGTTATTTATAAATTGCATCCAAACTAATAACGAAGCGTGTGTATTTTTAATGACTTTATTTTTACCTTAACTTTTACTAGGATAGCAAAAGTAAAAACAGAGAGAAACAGAAAGTTAAGCTTGTATAGCATCAATTGCAATCCATTTAATGCGAACGAGTTTTGTGTTACCGGTCAAGATCAGTTTGTCAGACTTTATGATTCAAGAAAACTTCCTCATATCACTGTACCGGTGCAGCAAGGATTGGAAGACTATGGAGAAGCAACTTTAAACGACGTGGTTCCTATGAAGAAATTTTGTCCCCATCGCTTAACGGGATCCAGTACCAAACCATTTGTAACAGCTGCTGTATACAGTTACAACGGAACAGAAATAGTTGCATCTTATAGCGACGAAAATATATTTTTGTTTGATTCTTCTCACTCCGATGGAGCAGATTATATAAAAGAATATGAAGGACATCAGAACACTGCCACAAGTGAGTTTAGTAATCGTGTATCAACATTTTCTACACTTTCTTTTAAATGAAAGGCTAATTTTATTTCAAATTTTATATTTCAGTTAAGGGGGTGAATTTCTTTGGGGACAAAAGTCAATTTGTTGTCTCTGGGTCGGACTGTGGGCATGTATTTTTGTGGGACAAGGAAAAAGAAAGCATCGTAAACTTCTTTAGAGGGGATGAAAATGGAGTGGTGAGTTTTAGCAGACAAACTAAAGTAGAGAGGCGTTTTCCTAAATATCCCAAATTTAGTAGGTCTAACCGTTTTCAAATTTTCAAATTACTTGTCTCTCAAATTGGAAAAGTGAGCACAGCCCCCTTGGGGCCTTGGGGTACCTTTTTTCACAATATTTTGAAAATCCAGGAAGTAGAATTACCTGCGGAATCGAATGGCACCACTTTCAGCGCTGTTGTAGGTCAAACCGTAGTTTTATTAAACTTTTATTTCGCCCTTTATTGGTAATTTAGGCGCAAACCAGGTTTTCATAGCTCAATTCTTGGAGGTACAGGATTTCTCACAAAAAAAGGTTTTCCCTGACCCCCAGTCCCCAATTGTCTTTCAAAAAATATAAAACGTATACCTATTATAATTCATTTCGGACCTTCAGGTACACTATTGTTATATTTCGTGTAGACTGGTGACTGGACCTAGTCGGTGGGATTTTTAGGGAATAGCCTCTCAATGATATTACATAATGCTGGATACATGAATACTTTTACTTTGTATAGAGTGGTGATGACCAGGTGCTCCGACATGCTTCTAAATTTAATTTTAGTATACAATGTGCCATGTGCAATCAATTTATATATTTTTTGTGATGGTAGGTAAATTGTCTGGAGCCCCATCCGTCGTTTCCGATCTTGGCCACTAGTGGCTTAGATGAAGACGTAAAAATATGGATATCGTCAAACGAAAACACTCCTAAAATGGGAGATTTATTGTCAACTATACGGCGAAATATAAAACGAAGAAAGGAACAAGCAGAAAGAAATCCGGATCCATTGGATGGAGAGTTACTTTATGCACTTTGGTCTCAAATGCGTCGAAGTGCAAGACAACGTCAGGTACTTACATAAGTTTTAAATCGATAGATTTGTAACCTTCCAAATCTTGGTGATTCTGTGTTTAATTACAATACCATTGTTTTGCAATTTTAGAGGGAGGCGGGTGGAGGAGAGAGCGATAGCCATTATCATCATCCTGATGAAAGTTCTGCAGATTCTGCAGACGATGACGACGACGATCATGAGGATGCGCCCCATGGAAATATGGATTGTGTGATCTCGTAAGACGTCTACCGCATATATTAAGAAAATTATTATTGCCATTAACATGTTGCTGATGATTGCAATACTAATACGTACCTAAGATAGTTAACAAAGGTTTGTGTTACTTTAAAACTTTAAATACTGTAGTAGTCCAATGATATGAATTTGAAGGTAAAATGTAATTAATTTGAGTGCGTCTCTTTCGTCGTTGTCTTAAGTACCTTGTAATAAAATACTCTTCCTCGTTCTGCGAAACCATAAGTATACAATATAGATATTATATTATAGTTGATTAAAAGTTAAAAAGAGTAAGTATGACGATAACCAATTACGAACGACTAATGATGAACTAACGAAGTTGTATTAGAAAAAATTCAAATTCGGTAGTACTTTTTGGATCTAGCTAAGTATAATACTAAATATTTTAATCTTACATTATAAAAACGAATTATGTTTATGTAAATATTGGAGATGTATACGTTTATTAGAGATGTAAAACCAATCAGAATTAGAAAAGTGTCTTATGTTTAAGTAGTGAAGAAATTCCACAAAATTAATTGATTTATAATTTATTGTTATTGTAATGCATGATTAGTTTAGTTTTTTGTGTTGTGGCTGGGTGAATTGATCCAAAATGAAATGTCTGAGGTAGTTCAGAAACTGAAGAGAATATACCCGGAGAGTTTAAAGACAGTAATTACATTACAAAGCTGCTGGATTAGATAAGGTGCCCTTTTCTAATCTCTAAGCTTGACTTCCTCTTTAAACTTTCAGTATTTTGCGAAGACATTTCAATAGGTCCAATTTACACTGACCGTTATTTAAGTGTTAAAAAATTTCGAATAATCCATATGCATATAGTCATGTAAATGATACCTGTCTAAATATTATATTTGAATTGAATACCCACATTTTGTTTGTTTGATACTTTAAAAATGAATTCACAAAAACAGAACAGAACATGAAAACAAGTGCAAGCGAAAGTTATAATTCACTTTTAAATATACTAAGAGAGTTAAGAAGGTATAGTTAGATAGTACATTTTTTGCGTGCAATATACCACGATGAAAGCGTGATTGTTAACTAGGTATGCCAAGTCAAAGGGCATCATAAGTAAAATATATATGGCATATTTAATAGGTGTATATTACATAAAAACGGTATAATAATTATAGAAAAGTTTGAATAAGGACAGCTGCCACGAATTATATAGTAGCACTTAAACATTTGTTATGATGTGCCACTAAATTTATCTTACCCGTTCCGTATATTTACTATTATTGAAAATGTTTAGTAGTAACCTACCTGCATTATGTATGTATGTAATATTCCGTATTCCCATTTTTCTAAAGTACTTACAATTAGAAGAGAATCTTATATTGTGTGCATATTACAAAAGTCCAGTGTTCCTCAAGGTGACTTCACCAGAAGACAAAAATATTAGATAAGTCCAGAAAAGTTTTAGAAAGATTGCGCATAAAGTGGCAAGCCGTTAGCGATGCGCTTCAGATATTTAAATTGTAAATTGAGCATCTTTCTATTTAAAAGTAGGATTTTGGTGAGGTCACCTAGTTGTTCGTTGATTATTTTACCACATTTAAATCGTCAGAGATATCGAATTAGAATTGTAGGATAAAATTATTACGATATCTTGTCATTTGACAAGAAGCATTATCTAATAATACTGCACGCATATTATATCTTGGAAAAATAATTAAATAATCGCAAACGTACATGACGTGTTAACTTATATACTACAATTACAACTATGGCTAAGTATAATATGATGGGTCAGGAAGTAACCACAAACCCATAGTATGTGGAATTAAACTAAAGTGAACTTTTGCTACTTCTATGTATTCCCTACACACGTTTCCTCGCAATTCGAAAGAGTAACAAATGTTTTGAATAAATGGAAGTTAATTATGAGCGTACATTTCTTTGCAAAGAGATTTCTTGATTTTTCGTCAATTACTATACTATATATAGTTAGTGCTTAGATGTAAGTTGATGCTCATGTCTGTAAAAGGTTCTTAATTAATAGCTACAGATATACATATACAATGGTCATTGAAAAATTAGAAGGAAAACTCCTGATCCCATGAAGTAAATAGCGCAAGCTCTGATTTGGTGATCTATTTATACCAGGTAGGAATCACATAACTCTGTCCGCTGTCCTCTCACCGTCTCACCTGAGAAAGTTTTCCCATTGACTCTTGGGAGTTTGGTTTGGGAAGAAAATGACTAAAGGTGTGTTGAATGGAGCATTGTGCGTTTTACCTTTCACTGTTCATATTAATCGCTCAGTTTCTCAGCAGCTTTCCATCTGATACTATAAAATATTGTGTAGCTTACAATCAGAGTGATTTGTGTAGTGAATTGTGATAAACGGTGAAACAGACCGAAATAATTACATCTCTATTGAAACACGTCGTATTTGTAATCACTTACATACATAAATACAGCTCATGCAGTTGTCCAATTAAAAAGTCATGGAGGAGGAAAGAGATTTCGGATCTCCGCCCCCATCATATATCCGACAGGTGAGTAATGAGAATTAAAGTCTCCCTTAAAATATCCTCTTTGTATACTTACAATTAATTAGAATCATTTATGTGAATAGCCTGAGTTTTTTCCTGTACATTTGAATAAACTAACTAGTGTATGTAAATGGGATTCGTTTATGCGGAATATCTACGTAAGCAAAGCAAATTGGTTAGAGTAGGTAAAGTATCACTGGCTGTGGCTGTGACATTGCCAGGATTTCCTTTATTTTCATGAGAAATGGAACACGTTACCTTGAGATTGATAGGCTGTGTATGGGATGTGAAGATATTTTTATTTTATTGACGTGGCGCGTACCACAAGGAACCATCTCGGAAGTTGAATCGATACTTCCTCCGTGTATAATGAAGAAAGCATTGCAGCATTTATATAAATGTAGACAAGAATTAGCATTCACATATATGCAATGTTATTATCAGAACTTGTAACGAACTGAAATCTATCATTCCCTACTAGACACTGAAAATCCTATTATTAGTTACATCATTTCTTACTTCTTTGTGCGTATTCATTGTCACTGACAGCCTTTATGCGTAAATTATATCTATCTACCTGACGAATCTTAACATGAAGCATACAACGTAGTGCAGTGTATGGTATATCTTCTGTGTGTGTAATGTCGTATGGAAGCAAATGTCCTTTTCATGATTCCTGGATATTTCCTTTCTTTTATTATCAACCTCCTTTTGTTGTTCACCTACAGCCATTTCTGTTCGAACGAAAGACAAACATTGTAGTGAAAGCAGGAAGTATAGTTCTATGTAGTAATGTTAGTGAATGTTTTGCCTTGTGCCTATGCAAAATATTCACATTGAATTCCCGAACAATGTAATACACAATAATGCATATTATGCCTAATGAAAATTTGTGTTACATGTTCATAGTACAACATGATATCATAGAAAACCCAAAAATACAACACAAATACTGCATTATACTTATTATCATTTCCATGCATTTTTCTCAATGGTTAACTAATACGGGTTGTTGCTGCTGTAAAGTGCTGTGTCACTTAATTAAGTATAGTCCCTTTTCCCTTATTTACTTTTCATGACCACAAAATATATAAATGCCAGCTCTAAGTAATTTTCGTTCTTGAATGACTGCAGGCAGGACTTAAGTTAAGTTGAGAGTTGAGACGTGAGACTGCAATAGAAATACTGCAATAGTACATGAGTATGAAACTATCCTTTTTTTTTAAATGTTTTACTTAAGGTATGGAGAAAGTATTCTTTGTGTTTATGGCCTAAAATAAGTTAAAAGAAAGCAACGCGATGTATTTAATCGTATTCATATTGGGGACATTATATTTTGTCAGACATTTATGTACAATTAAAAAATAGGTAGTTTCTGCTATTATTTATATGTTTCTGATTCGATGTGGATCCTTAGGATGAAATTCCGACAGAAACAAGACTTCAAAGTGAGATTGCTGCTTTACAGTACAAAAACGAGAGGCTAGCACAAGAGGTAACAACCTTTAATATTTACATAGCGTGTCTGTGAAAAGTCTATTTCTCTAGTAGATATGTATGATGGAAAGTCTTGAGATGCTATAAGTAATTGCATTTTGTAATTTATTTATGCATACCTACACAACACACAGCTACGGGAATGTGAGACTCGGATAAAGTCGAAAGAGCATTCCATATTAAATCAAAACAATGAGATTGACCACCTGAAAGAAAATCTCGCCCGGCTGAATGCCATCAACAACTCGTTACAAAAGAAACTTCAGGTAAGTCTGCCAATATTTCTTCCGTAATATTTTATGAGAATAGTTGATAAATAATTGTTTGCAATAAAAAGGTTAAAAATAATCTAGCTGTTTGTGCATGTAATATATTAAAAGGGCTTTGCACTTTTGACTTGAGGATTAATTAAGTAAGTTGACTTGACGCTAGGTACTAGCCAGAGCAATTTAATATTATTATCGTAGTTCTTTACAGATGAACTTTAGAAATAAAATCTAGCAAGAGCAACAATAGTGAGCTAGTGCACAAATATTTTCCTATTTGCCGAGATTGTAGGAGTAAAATTTGTAATAGAATTTTGTATGTTTGTAGTTGAGTTAGTTTTTATGTTGTATATATATCTGTAGTTGTAATTTAATTTCAGGATGTGGAAGAGCGAGAACGAAATCTCTCAGCAACTAACCATAGACATGAGAACGAGTTGCAGAAGGCGAAGCATGAAAATCAGCATTATCAGGATCGTATTGTTGAGCTTGAGAGTCAGCTCAGGTAATCCCAAACAAGAAGAATTTCGTAAAGAAATCCTATCTATACGAATTGCATATCAGTGTCTGTTTTTTATTGTACTACTCATGCACTGCCATCGGGCTTATCTGCTTATTATTTACTCATTTTATTGCACACGCTTCGATCATAAAACTTAATAATTATTACCAACATCTGCAACGATCTGCATTTTGCAAAGCTAACCGAATTTCTACCTGCTACAACATTATAAATAATAGCTCTTCTATATGTATCTTCACATGTCTTAATATATTTCTAAGTATATGTAATTGATTCATTGCTACATATCATGTATAAGTAAATACATAGATACATAAATACAGTAAATCAGAACCAGAGCAGATACAAGGCAATTATTTCTCAACCAATTAAATGTAACATGAACAAATAAAAGAATGCATGCTCCTTATACAGTTCGCTTTGAAAAATTGGCATTCGTTTTGACGTTTCCTCCTTTTTAACTTCAAATTAGTATCTCTAAAGAATTTCTCTGTGCTTATAGTAATATATAATAGGAAAAATTACTCAAAATTTAACGCTGTACTTTAGGTTGAGTTATTATTTGTAGCAGAGAACGATCTAAAGAAGATCTAAGATTGGAATTCAAGAGCTATGAAAAATATTAACTTAGTCCAAGATTTTCAGTGACACCAATTATTTGTATTTTTATGTCTTAAACTTGTGTTTATAATAATAAGTACCTATAGGTATAGTTACTCCTCGTATCGAATCCTTTCAGGTTTGCAAATTTAATATGGTTATTAAATGTGGTTTGAATGTACAATTTGATTAAAACAGGTCGATAATGATTGACCGAGAGGCAGCAGACCAAGCTAAAGACCACGCCCAGAGGAGTAATATTGAATTTTGTCGTAAGATATCATCTGCCATTGATGTCCATGAAGATCAACCTAAAGCAGAGCATCTCCTTAAAAGAATCTACGAAATATATCAAGTATAGTTTACTCATCATTATTTTAAGAAAAGTATAAGTTGTTTTACAAGCGTGTAAACCCAGTAGCTCGCTTACGATCATTATTAGTAACATCATTACTTTCTGTCGTATGTAAAATAGCTGAAATTTCTTTGTAGTAATGTTTACTTTTGAAGCACGACTGGGCAGACTTCTTTATCTTTTTTATCACAGCAATAATACTGGTTATCTTACAATAGAATACTTGAGTCGGATACATTAGTGCAACTCGCGATCACTTTAATTGGCTACAAATTGAGTTACTTGTTTTACGCACATTGCTAACCATAGGTTTTTTGTGGTTATAGGAAAACTCTCGTTATAAGATGAACATATCTTCATTGAAACAGTCCGTCGAATCTTTTGCTAATGAGAACAAAACAAACGCTGATATCCTCAATCGCCTCAGCAGTGACAAAGATAGTCTCAACCAGCAAATTGTTCAGTACCTTACCAGTTTAGATCTTCTCAAACGGGTATACCCTTTCATTTTGTTCTCCAATAGCCAAATACTAATATAATGATACAAATAAATGTGCATGCTCAATTCATAAATGTGTGTGTATGATTTATGTAGGAGAAGGACCAATTAATAACAGAGAAATCATATTTAACAACAGAGCTTCAGGGGTATCGCGAAAAATCTTCTATTGCAAATAGAACAGTTTCAAACTTAAACGAGCAAAATAGAAGTTTAGAGCAACAGTTAATTACTGTAAAAGGTAAGCGCAATAGAGCAAGCCTAATATTACCTTCAACTGGTATCATTCTAATTAGGCAAATGTAAATTGACTGCATCATCTCATAAACGGACTACCTATATTATGGTCTATTTAATATGTTTGTAATGTATAGCCATACCGCTTCAATAACGACTTACTCTTTATAATTAACGCTAAATGTAGTTACAAATGCAATAATTTTTTTCTTGTATGTGCACTCTCAAGATAACCTATCTGTATCAGAAGACAAGAATTCCCGTTTAGAAAAAGAACTTAAAAACTTTCAGGAATCTGTATCAATTCAATTGTCAACTGGCTCCAGAATTGTCGATCCTACTCCGGTGGGCATTAGGGAAAGAATTAAGGATATACAAATACAACTGAAAGAGAAGCAATTTGTAAGCGCAACATAAAATTGCAGAAAAAAAGTTTTCGTCGCCATTTTCATGAGTTTAAATTTTAAATGCATGATAATTCATTCAGAGTAATGATCAATTACGGGAAAAAGTTGGTCGCATGCAAGAAACGATAGAGAGACTGGAAAAGATGCTCGCTGACTCAAAAATGAAACAAGATGACGCAGTCGGTGAGAAGTTTACCATCTCGAAACGACTTCAAGAAACTGAGGGGCAATTAACAACAGTTGAAATCCTAAATGAAGGTCTTCGCAAAGATAAAAACAAAGTGAGTCTAAAGATAATAATAGCATTATTGGATTTATATTAGGATATTAAAAGTTAATATCAAGTTTTTGCCAAAATTTTGCTAATACATAATTTTTATATTTTAACAGTTCATGCAATTTTTAGAGCAAATAGGAAATATAATGGGATTAGATGAAGTGTCTAGAGAGTTAGGATTTGATTTGCAAACAGATGCCTTAATAGCTAGGTCAGAGCAATTGGCAAAACTTGAAGGAGATCGTCTTGCTGACAAGGTATAGGCATTTAACTATCGGTACATACACTAACTACTAATTAAATTTTATATGACTATTAATAAATCAAAATACATGTTCATCCTCTTTAAGACGGCAACGGTTTACCAACTACAAAGACGTCTTCGCACTCTCAAAGAGCAGGTTGAAAAGAAAGATCTACATTTAGACATGTTACGAAAGAAAATTATGGTACTGGAAGAAAGTGTCAAGTTACGGACAAGTCTTGAACTGGAAAGGGACGAAGCTTACTCTCGCTCCAAGAAACTTATGAAACACGTTGAAAGAAACGAACTTGATTTAAAGGAAACAAGACTCGGTCTTAAAGATTTGAAATCGCAACTCGCTGATGCTGCCGAATATAAGGTAAACTACATTTAACAAAATCTCTGTGTGTATTAAATTTAGGTGCTCGAGATTTAACGTTTTACAATATTCGTGCATAACGAGGATGTGCGTTAAATTATGCATCTGTCTACACTTAGATAATAGCGTTGGAAAGGGCGAGGAAAATCGAAGAGCTTGAAAAGAGGTTAAATGATATGGAGTTACTTCGTGTGAAGTATAATCGGAAGGTTAATTTTCTGAAAGACCAATTGAAAATCAGTCGAGAAAACACAACTCAAGAGAGGGATTTAAATGATCATGCTTTTCAACAACTCAGTCAAGAACTTAACGCTACAAAGAAGAACCTGATGGAAGCGACCCGCAGAGAAGCTCAAGTAATTAAATTTTAATTAATTTTTATCCTAAGGAATATCTTAAGGAATTTAAAAAAATGTTTAAATTTATGCTGTAGCTCCTGAATCTTAGAAGCATGGTTGGAAAAATTCTTGGGATAGATTGGACGAAAACCATAGTGCCTGACTATGAAATGATTTCAAAATTGGAAAAAATTGTGCAAACTAATCGCGAGTTTGCACAGGTGTCTAGAAAACTTTCTGATAGTATTAAGCAGATTCCTCGGCCTGACTCAGACTCTCCCCGAGGTACAGTCGATAGTTCTGACGATATTAGACAGGCGGAACGTGACACAATGAGGAGAAATGTATAAAAACATTTATTCTTTTAGTATCCACTAAATATCCACATGAGATACGTATCTGATATGCCACATTATTTTGCTTGATATAAAATATGATAACATACAGGCGTCAGTTTTGCCTCTCCACAGAATATAATTCTAATTATAAGTACCTACTGCTGTGTATTGTCTGCTCTCTAAAAACGCCATACTTACTTATTATGAACCATTTGCTGTTTACTCTTTCAGAATGAATGTAATATGTAATATGAACGCATATCAATTAAAATTATGAGATAATAAGCTTATTAAGTCAGAAAAATGCTGAATTAAAGGATAATCCACCTTAATGACATTCTACATCTAGAGTACAAATACGCAAGCCGAACTGCAAAAGTCCAAACAGCTCGTCGTGGCAGCAAAATGATGTAACGTTATTTACTATTAAGCAGTTTATAGCTGTAATAATGTAAAATGCGATGAGCAAATGAGAAAATGCTCGTTTTTTGCTTGAGATGTAGGAATAAATTGAAATTGGACTTGAAAAGTTGAAACTATTTTTCATTTATTTGTTTTATTGCCTCTATGGGATTTTTGTCTTATGCATCATCATTTCATCTTCTCACCATGTAGTTTGTAGTTTCGGACAACTTAAACTGACATTTGAATATGTATTGTTACATATAATAGTTTACTCGTATGTATGTATAAGTATAGCTATTTACTAAAACTTTACAATTTAGTTTATATGTATACATTTACAGTTACAGTTACAATTATCAGTTTCTTATGTATTTACTTAGATTGTATAGGTAGCTAATAATATAATAGTTTTTACATGTTTATATGTATGTGTGAGAGTGTATTTTTGTTGTATCAATACAATACGCATCACCTATTTACACTTACATACTTGGAATTCGATTATCTATGTGGTATCGGTATCAATCCTGGGTAATCTTATACATTATGTGCTACATTAATAATTATAGCAGTTATAGTCTATACATTATAGCATATATATTTATTATTAGTGCATTATATGCATTTGAAGTTAAATCCAGCCAGCTAACAATCTTAGAATTAGAACATAGCATTATTGTATAGTTAACATTAAATTTACAAAGTTGCACGCTTGATTTTTAAGAACATTATCTCTGCTGTTCGTACAGTAAAACTGTTTTTCGTCTTCAGCTTGTACAATAATATGTAGTAATTAGTTACTGTCGGTCTAATCAGATTTATTTTACTCTAAGAATAATGTAGTACCAAGTACCTGCATTCTATGTGATAGTTAGTAGTAGTTGATATAGGCATTAGACACAAACCAGGCATATAATAAACGTGTGCAAGAGATACAAATAGAGATACGTAGCGGAGAACACAGTTCTACCATGTTCAACCTAAAATACACTGATCTCATGTTTTCTGTATAGTAATTACGCAATTATTTTTATGCGGTTCACTTTTTTAGACTAGCCAATGAAATTCAATTAAAATTAGTCAGATTGCTCTGTTTTAATTTTTATTAGAGAAATTATCATCAGGGCTAAAAACTAAAACCTATAACGTTATAAAAATAACTACAGTATGATATCTGACTAATAATAATATCCAATCTCAATCCATTTCTTTTGGATAGGTACTCAGATTATTTGATATATGATTATTGCCTACTAAAATAATTTGCTAGTTTAATTGCTAACTTTTACTTGATTTTTAAATGCATTTAGTTCAGTATCTTTGTAGACTATCCCAACACAAATGAGATTGTTAGAAACCTCTGAAAATCACTAGCCGATAATTTAGTAAACTGATCTATAAATTCTACAATTACTTTTAATGATTTGGCTAGCTGGTGGCTAAGTGTATAAGCATAAGGATTCCAATAGCATTACAATATTTTTCATTTTCCGAGCCTCGCTAATCGTAATTTTCTATCCAGGTATTCACAGTCAGTCAAAATGCTGCTTTTCGTAATAAAAATAGACAGTAACTCCTGGGTCAAATGCTACAATGTCTGACTGGAAATAAAGATATGAAGAAAAGAGCAAGATAATTTCGCTTTACTATACTAAGTGCCTAAAAGTCCTGAATTTGCGAAGTTATTTACAATTAAAATTATATCATTCAGGTATCAATAATGCTTGTAACAATGCAACCATATTTTGATTGAGATTTATGTGGTAGCGACTATTTGTTCCTTTAGTTGTATAATATAAATGCATATTTTTAGCAGTACTGCTACATATAGTGAGGTAAACAAGTAAAAATAATGCAGAACCACAAAGTTAGTTAACACCGGGTACGTATATAAGTAAATACACTGCAATTATTAATGTATAGTATAAGTGTACGATACATTAATTCATACTCCCTGATAATTACTATATGCGCATTGAGAATGTTAAGAATGTACAAAACTTTATGCATTTAAATTACATGATAGTTTTTAAATACAAATACACAACTTATTAACAGGAATTTTCTGTACAATAGAAAGAGGCAGAAATATTTAATAAAGACCTTTTATGCAATAGCAATAAACCATAAAGCCTTTCACCGGAATCCGGAGGCTTTTAATGATATTCACAGTCGACAAAGTAATTAAATATGACGTAGATAGACACCGAAATAGTAACAGATAGTACTCACTTGTCCCATTAATTAACTCAGAGGCAACTACCTACACATCTAAATAGGTAAATGAGCCCCAGCTCAGTAATTACTGTGCAAATATTGAAATGTGTTTTAGCGTGAGATTTTTTTTATTACTGGAATCTGGAATGGTTGTTTATCCACTATGTGGAGGTAGCTGACTTGATTAGCTGACCCAACTAATATTCTATCTCATTATAATTGTATATACCCAATTAACACGAATTATTAGCTACCTATTCTATTTATTATCTGCATATAGTTATACCATTGAGTTTCACTATTATTGTTGGAATACGATAAGTAGTATTACAAACACTAGGCCAATCTACGTCACTAAAATATTTATTAAAGTCATATTTTCTAAATAGGCTGGCTGCTATGTATAGTAGGTAATTAGTAGAATTATGATGGTGGTACAAACTGATTTGATTAAAATGTATATTTACTGTACAAGGTTTAATTTACTTTGAGTATAGTAATAAACCTGTGTCGATTCTGTATATTTGTTGTATAATATGAGATGATCAGCAGTGAGGAATGATTGATTCAGAGAGATATGCATCTTTATGGTTCATTGAGTCAATCAGGACATGTTCTCTATTAATAACAATACTTTCTTTTAGCTATTTAATATGTACTTATTTACTACATACCATAATCATTTACATATCTATACAAAGATAGCTGTCTAAACATTGGGACATTCCCATAATTCCCCTTGAAAATTGGTTTCTTTATGGAATGCTATTTTACCTGGATAATATTACACAATAATATATTATTATAATATTATTATGATGATTACTGTATGTATATAAAATCCTTCTACATGAAAAATTTAAATTATGTCCTTTTGTAGCTATCGTTAATATGAAATGACTTTTAACGTAGCACATCTCTTTTTATATGTACATTACAATGAATAATTACTATTAGTAGTGTGGTGGGAGTCGGGAGTGTAGTTTTATGAATACCTGACGTATATAGATACTGATACAATGAGGTTTGAGTTTAGGAGTAATAATATGAGCTTACTAGAAGCACATAATTATCTGTAGTATTTATACCAATTAGTAAAAAAAGGGTTCACACAGGAAAAGGGCCAAAGGAAACTGGTAAGCAGCATAATCTAATGCGTAAGTAGTTACTGTCAAATAAATTTAAAGTCAAGAAACTCATAATAAGTCTTGCTCATTAGGGAATCCTGTCTGTACGTGTGTGTGTGCAATTGTCTAAGTAGCAGAACATAGAATATCATTAATTGTACTCAGATGGGAGGTTTGACTTTATAATTTGAATAAATTAATTCATCACGACTATGAAATTCTGACTGGGGCAGTGCGCTTTATCTTTTACTACATCCATTGCACTAATTAGTACTAATGATCCAAGTCAATATATGAAATGATAAACAAATGGGGCAAATATGCAGCTTTATTTATACACATGATATTTCTATGTTGATGATAGAATGAGAAACACGCACAAATAACTTCTTCACAATTTATACCTTTCACCAAAACAATAGGAACTGATTGAATTTTTAATTAGCTAATATTCTATACACTGTACGTACTCGTCAACTCTAATCTATCCACCGATTTTTTACATCATAATAGGAACTTTGATTTACGTCGTGCTGCGTTTTCTCCAATTGCTTTATACACATACATTACCTATGCTGTTCACATGTACAAGTACATAATATTTATGTATTATTTAAATGTTAGTATTAAGTCTACCCGTTATCTGCAGATCGTGTCTATTATGTCAGAATCAATTCTGTCACTTGTTTATCTAGTTTATTTATTACCTCTTAGTTAGTGTTATTATTATTCGTATTGGTATGAAAATGAACAGATACTCTCTTGATGAGAACCTTAATGCCCTAAAGGGGTAACATACTCATACATCCACTTCTAGTCTAATAAACACATTACCTTTCACAGTACCATATGAATTCGACAAACTAATCACGTTTATGTATACAAATCTTTACAATTATTTTAGAAATCACTACTATTTTGTAACGAATGTATATTTTGTGTGTACTTTATGAAAATGAATGTTTTTACAACTTTTCTTTATGCATTACGTAGATACCTACCTTCTTGACTTGGGCTCTTCATTCATAATTCAATGTAAAACGGAAATAATTTAAGCAAATTTGACTTTACGTGATTTTTGACGTCTTCTTCCCATAGCATTCATTTCTCCGTCCGTTTTAAAAGGTAAAAAACAAAAATAAAGTCTTGCTAAACGTAATCATGCACTACCAACACTTATAAATGTATAGATGTAAAGGAAAATGCTAAATTCTGTTTTTTGTCAATCATTCTTCAAGTGCTCTATATAGCTACTTAAAACAAATTGCATTTCAGATTTTTTTCCCCTACATAATGCATGTAACAGTTTAATTTAATAATGATGAAGAACAGTTAGGATAGACAAAATCACAGTTATCTGTTGTATTTCTTTAGGGTACGTGTTGTGGGTAATATGCATTAGGGTGACTGGCATGACACTCTAATGTCAAATTCGCCACCAGTCGGCCTTGGGTTATGCTAAGCTTCAGTACTAATGGGATCTAAGTAGTCGGAAATAATTTTTTCACCCTTTCGTGTACTGTCACATTTGTGTGCTTTTGTTTTGTGTCATTTCACGTCAAAGGAGTAGCTATTTGTCGGTTTCTGAAATAACATCTACTGCACTAAACTAAAAAGGTAGCTATATATTATCATGTTAAATAATTGCCGTTGTGTCTCCTGTCTGTTGCATTGTGAGTTTATATATTGCTGTATGCCCTATATGGAAGAGTCTACTTATTATTAATCTATCATTGCGGTATGTATGTATGTAATGCATAGAAGAAATGTTATTTTTTGTTCGTTTGAGCTGAGAGCGTAACAGTTTGGTTCATGTCCCATAATTATTAACTTTCACACAACAACCCTGCATCACATAAAGACACGGAGCAAACCATAATAGCTCTCTTTTCTATCTAATTTTATTTGTAGTAATGTGTAGTATGTACAATCGTGTCAAAAGGTATAAGGTACATTGTACACTAGATAAACGGTAATTAATTCTAAGGTACTGATAGTACGACTGCCAAACTATCCAAATCACTACACAAATTAATTATGTCTCAATAAAAAGAACTATAAAGGAATATGTAATGAAAAAGCATAGAGAGATATCAAATAATAATCCTATTTTTATTAGATTTTGAGCATAAATGACTCCATGATAATATTGAATGTGACATTCACATATATTTATAATAACTTAGCATAAATTCATTACTATTTTAAATAAGAATAACACCTGCATTAAGTACCGGGATGATAATATTGATAGAGACAAGACAGTTCAGTCCAGGAGGAGCTAAGTAAATACATGGAATGTTGTGAGGTGAGTTGAGGAACGGTTGTGAATACATGCTTATTACTTTCTTATTAGTCAGTTAGAAAATATAATGTATACTAACTAAACATAATAATAAATACTATTTACATACACGGGCTATAATAACAACTACCCTAATGTACAATATGTAGGTTTTTGTGTTCAGAGTTTATTGAACAAACTCCCTCTACTCTTCTTCTAACCTTTTTGTATTCAATTTATAATTACTAGTGTATTTAGTAGAACATAATTTTACTGTTGTATAGTTAATAGTTTAGTGTCTGTATTGTTTGTTTGTGGTGAGAGGGAGAGTGAGTAAATAGGTATCGTAAGGTTATCTTGTCCTGCACTGTCCCGTCGTCACACAGACTCCATGCGTGACTGACTGAATGAGTGGATTTTGGTATAAATATAAATCCCTAGTCTATGTAATTATACATGCTAAAATACTAATTAACGTAATTTAATAATTACTAGTCTATTTAAAAAATTACAAATGATAAGTAACAGCAGTACTGATGGTACTCTCACGATCAGAGACATTTGGGGAGTTCCATTTCATTTCACTATCCAGGAGCTCTCCTACCAAAATCCCACAAAGGAGAAAACACAATGTATTTCATAACAATCATAAATGTCTTTCTACAACTAAGTTTTAAACTAGAATAATAATATAATAAATAGTCATAATCACCGCAATATAAATATACACTAGAAAAATCCTCCTGCACAAAACAACGTAAAATTCTATATATTCTTTTACAGGTATAGTTAATATCATCAACAACTTAAATGTCTAAGCTTTACTCGTATTAGGGTAAGGTAGTAAAGTAGTGTATAGGTAGCTTCTAGTAATTCAGTAATAAATTGCTATTGGTAAATTGCAAGTAAATGCAAAAATAAACAAAACAGTCGTCCTTAAAACATAATGTACGTATCTAGAGACACTATTATTATTATTGAGATAAAACTACAAAACAGATACATACAATGCACTAATCTCTACACTCGAGTCTAGCTACAGTTAAAACTATAAAATCTAACTAACTAACTAGGCACCTAATTTATTTTATGTAGATCCTACTACTCTATTCTCTATATCTATTGCTCTAGATTTAACTCTACAATGGTTCACTCACTCTTTATAGTAGGAATCTGAATCTGGGCAGAGGATGTGGGAGTCGATGGAGCACTGCCGAAACTTGTAACTAGCGACAATGGTCCTCCACCTCCAGAGGACCCCAGAGAAATGCCATGTGGCCCAAACATACTATGTTGATGATGCATTTGAGGATGAGCTGGACTTCCTAGTGGAGGACTTCCCATTCCCATCGCGGCACTCGGCGGGTTGATCCGCTTCTCCTTTTGTCGCCTGCTCCATAGAGACAACAAGGGAATGTACAACCTCACTTTATGAAACGAAACTTGCTTCGTTGTATAATATATTTAGATAATTCTATAAAGACACACATTTCTGTCATAATATTGAATATCAACATCATCTGCGACATTCTTTGCATAATTATGCCACAAATTGAAGAATATTGACAACCTCAGCAATGACTAGTCATATAAGAATCAATGACATATTATTATAGCCAATAACCAAATGTGTTGCTAACTTTTTCACATAATCATCGGGTAGCATTCTTCGTAGCATTTTAAGGAAAATGAAAGTATAAACTAAAATACTATATAAAAAGAAATATATCTTCAAAGAATTAACAATTACTTATAAATAGATTGGTAGTCCCCTAAAATTTATTGGAATTTGTACTCAAGATGCTTTTACCATAAATTCCATTTTCATCGAGTGATAATGTTCATCCAATGATACCTCACGAAATGGAAAAAATTGACTACAGTTATTGTTCATAGACTAATACCGACGTTCTTTGGCTAGTCATTGTCAAGTGTGCTAAAATTCTTCACTTTGTGCGTAAATTATGCATGATCATGACAAAAAGTTAATTACTATTGAGGGATGTCTAGGAAAATGGGTGATGAAGAGAATGAAAATTGTAGTACCGATTGCAGAACCAGACTCGAACTACTTCTTTCTCCATTCCGAGGTTGTCAGCTAAAAGTGAGATCTCTTCTGAGGTCGGCTTGGGATTTTGCATGAAAGCTCGTTCCAGGGCCACTCTAACGGATGTTTCAATTGACGTCCGTTTTTTACGGCGACGACCAATTGCTTCAGGTGTCGTGTGAGGGTTGGACAGGGAGCTAGGATTGTTCAGAGAATTGTCCGCGTCTTCCAGCCACTTTTGGAGGAGCGGCTTTAGTTTACACATATTCTTGAAGGACAAGTTGAGTGCTTCAAACCTGGAAATGGTCGTTTGAGAGAAGTCGTTGCCGTACAGCTTTCCCATTGCGAGACCGACGTCGCCTTGTGTGAAACCTGGAGGAAATCAAGTCAATACTTAAGTAACTACACAAAATACTTGCCTATAATTGTTTCCCTAATTCTAAATACTAAAGAATGGTCATTTGGAATACTAGTTCTTCGGATCCTCTCTCGAAATTAAGTAACTCTCTGAATACAAGTTGTAGCAAGGTAGGAGAGTCTATAAGAACGAACACTATGACTGTACTAGCACTTGCACGGAAATAAAGAGAAAGTTTTAGTAATGTAATTGAGTAGGGACAGGGTAAGTGGAGTGAAGTCAGTAATCCGAAATCCAATGGGTACACTAACAATAAGGAAACATAGGAGGACTATTTATCCAACTGTGACTTTTCTCTTGAGCAGCAGCGAGCAGGGAGGCAGAGGCAGAGGATATACCTACATTCAATAGTGAGACACTTTGGCTGAGCTAAGTAAGTAAGTATTTTCATTTTCATTACATTGAACTAACTCTTTCTTCTCTCTCTCTCCATCCCACACCAATATACTTTAACTAACAACTAAGTAACTACCGTAGTATTAAATATATTCCCGAGAAAGCTCATTTCTTTTCACTCTTTTCATGTCTCACTCTTCTTTCCTTAGTCTTAGACAACAAAGTCCATAGGATTAGATTCCTATAGAGCTACTACAAATACTTTTCCTTCCATGTCACTATTAAATACATGCATACGTGCATTAAGCTTCTAGATTTTGTCATGCCACTAGAAGATCCACAGTTGGAGGCATCTCAGCCACATATCGTGTAATTTCAGGGAAAAAGTAGTGGGAAGCGGATCACATAATGGATGCTAAATAGACTCATAAAAGCAATAGAGAACGAACCTAATTTGATGCGTCTCTGCTTGAAAGTCTTGGCAAACTGTTCCAGTTCTTCGAGATCGGTGGTTTCGTCCACGGCCGGCTCTACAATCAGTCGGGGCGTCGCTGACTTGATATGATGCGTTACATGTGTTTGCGGCGGAGACGTCGGTGACGGCGTCGTCACGTTCGTGTGTGATTGTTGCTGCTGAACTTGTTGGCTCTGGAGATGCGGGTGTTGATGTTGATGGGAATGTGAATGTTGATGTGTTTGTTGCCCTTGGCCGCGATCCCCGCCGCCTTGCTGCTGGGCGTTCTGTTGAGACTTTTGTAAATGTTGCTGGAGGGTCTGAGCCACTTGAGCTGCCGCTTGCACTGCCTGAAACAAAACAACAATATTCAATATTAAAATCAACCCAACATCATAAATACCAAAATTCTCAATCATTATTCATTACTATACACACAAATATTCTCTTTTCAACTAATACATAATTACCAACGGTAAGTAGTAAATGTCATTATGATACACGTATAAAAAACCCGACGAAATCTATTGCTCTTTTCAAGAAACGTAAACAACAAGAGTTGTACATACGTGCGCGCATAATGTTAGTATGTAAATTCTTGGTTGTAAATTACCAGCATTTTTGTTTTCGACGAAATTTTCACACAGATACGCATACTTATACATAACTATCTATTATGCTCTATTATGTACTATTATAAATTGTGCGTATAAAAGAATGTAGAGGTAAATAGATATAATATCAGTATGTATTGTATGTATCATTATTATTGCAATGTACAAAGGGTACCTATGTTGGTATGTACAACAAGCTTTTATAATACTTCTACTTAAATAGGAGATAGGGGTACGATGATACAAAAAGGCGAGAGATAATCCAATAGCTCATTTCCCTACGCGAATCCTCCCCAGGCTCCGCCATACAATCATAACGTACATACGTGCCTCTATGTAGGATTCTTGTATTTGTTCTATGGTTGTGAGGAATTAATATTTGTGAGAGCATAGGAGTAAGAAATAGGATTTGGGTAAGGAAATATGAGAAAATGAAATATTAAGTGGTAGTTATGACTGTATGTCAAGAGAAAGATGATAAATTACATTCACACAGATAAATGGCTACGTATGCACATGTACGAAGCATGATAAAGTGATTAAATTACTAGGAGTCGAGCTGTGCAAGTTAGTTAGTGAGGAGAGTTAAACGGGTCGTGGCATCAGATAAAACAATATTTATGCAAAAATGGGCAACGAAGCAGCATTCGAATGAATAATAATGACACTGCCAATGCAAATGAGTCACAGAGTTGAACTATCTCACTGCTATGCTATAAAAGCTCTTGCACATACGTACACTGATGTATGCATGTAATATCAGAGCAAGAGCAGATAAATACATGCATAACATGTAAGTATTAGGTAGTTAGGATGTTAGTACACTGTTCACACAATCAAATCAAACGAAAGAAAAGCTCAGGAGCGAGAGAGAAGAGTTTTAAGTGAACTTGTGCTGAATTATTAAGCGACTCATCCAACCACACAAAGGAAACGGGAGGAAATTAGCAGACAAAACAGACAACCAAAGAAAACTAAATAAACTACATGGTAGGTAAGTAGCAGAGAGCAAGGCTACGTAAACTATTTAACTTATTTACGAAGAAGAACCAGCTGCTTCGTCATCCGTCAGTTCTCTTGAATATTATAAGTAGCTCCCTAATTAATATTCGCCTATGTATGTGCTTATGTAGATTGACTTACGTAGCAAAAGCAAGCACGGACGAATATTATAAAAATGTTATGATTTGACTTTGCACAATTGCCTTTTTGCTGTCTAGAATACGAAAACACTGGAATTATACTGTACAGATAGAGGGGGAAAGTTCACCTGTGACCCAGCCGAAGAATTTCTTGGCCGTGATGAGGGAGGAACGAAGTCGGCATAGTTAGATGTTGCGAGTAGACTTTGATGCAAAAGAGCCTGTGTGCAGTCAAAGTCAAAATATCAAGATGCAAATAAAGATACGAGCAAGAAATAAATACTAACGTGCGTGCATTAATACACAAACACAGATATATATAACAGCAACATAATATATTTATAATATATGTACACTAAACAGTATGTAAAAGCCAAGATATTTGTTCTTTTAACCTGCAATCATAATTTATTGAGTGACTACTAGTGATCTGACTATATCATTTATTTACTAGGTACTTGATACTTATGTACTGAATTTTACAGCAATACCTTAGCTAACAGAAAACTAGAAATTCTCAAGAGGATCTACTGTAATTTAGGTACATAAGTATAAAGCTACCTATCTGATAATATTGATATGCAAATGAATTGAATTCTTAAGTAAAATCACTTATTCACGAAATACTGGCAACTTGAAATGTTTCACATGGTTGTTTCTGAGTAGAAGAGCCGAGGCTGTCAGTAGTTCTAAGTTCAAGCTAATCATATCATATCATAAGTGGAAAAGAAGGCAACCTGGTCTGATGTTAGTCAGCCAAAGTACACTTCTATGGAAATTTGCATATAATTATCTATGCATGCAAGTTGATCGGAAAGGTTATGTGTCTGCGAGTCTGTTGATGAGAGAGTTAGGTAGGGCTAGGCCAAGACACGGAGCCAGCATTTCTCAACTAAAACACAGCAGCATATAATATTTTAGTTGAGAATTACAATATTACTATTTATTACACTATACTATCTGTCCAGTCTATCATTTTATAAGTATATAGTTTCCGTTCACTTGATAAGCAGTATATAAAAATTCCATTTCAATTTCAATTACTTACTGTGGCTTACTATTAAATCAGAATCGAGTCAAGTCAAACAGACAAGTCAAATCAACTTATTGGAAGAGGCTGTTGTTTTATTCTGCAACTGATTGTGAATTTGAAGTATGCTTGGTGTGCATGTAGGCAGGCCAGAGCTAATAACAATAATCACGACTCAAAAGATGCTACTGATAATTACTAAGGAGGGGAAGACAGAGCACAGAAGCACGAGCCGTGCTTTGCCTAGTAAAACGAGTTGGACAAAGGGAAAGATTAACATTTACACTAAACTCTCAATCCCTTCCTCCAACATAATTCATAAATACATCGCCAATTTATGCCAAACTTATTAAATCGACTATAGATTTATTTCTACTCTGAAATCTCAATAATCGAGAGCAAGTTCTACATGCAATAGAATTTATTTGAACCTTTAGAGAGGATGGGAAAGAGAATAATGGTACTTGTAATACATTCAGCTCAATAACTACTAGTGCAAATTAAAATAATGGTGATACTGATAATTTTTATTTTATTAGATTTTCAGACGTATACAGATACATGGATGCATGGTAGGTACTTAGTTGTTGAACACGGTCGTATAATTCTCAAGAAATTAATTAACTAACCTAACGGGAGTGTGCAAAAGAGCAAAACAAAGAGTGCCTAATTGAATTTATGGCCTTTCAGTCATAATACAGTAATAATATTATTCTTCGTATAAGCTTTTCTATTAAAATGTATAGATGAAAAATGGAAAAGAAATGATAGCTCAGCTCATCCTATAATTTATCATCATCTCTCGTCGGCAATTAGAACAAGTACTACTGTATTTATACAGTATCAGAAAAATACTCGTCTATGCAATAATATTATCATCAGTTCACTAGCAAGCAATTCAAGACTGTACCTATGTAGACGATAGAGCTAATAATAAATAGAGATGAGCATTGGAAAGGAAAGCAATATAAAAAATAGTTCTGTACTTACGACTTATTATTATAATTAAATAAAAACACAGGGTAAAGGAGTAAAACCGGTGGCATTCTCAGATAGCTATCAGCATATTATTAATTCATAAACTATAGATACTTAATCCTAACTACTCCTTACGTGCCCATACTAGTAAGTTGCCTATGTACATAACATACTAAAATATTTGAACACGAATGAACTAGTAAATATATCATCCAACTAAATATAAGTCCATACATACATATACGCTTTAGCTATGAGCAATTGAAATTAATAAGGACGAATTATTACTAGAAGAATTCTATCTGCATGTTTATAGATAGATGAGTGAGTGAGTATGTGTGTGTGTGTTGTTGATGTTGCAATTAAAGGAATACATTGGAAATTCTAGTCTATTCTAAATGTTAGGAAAGAAGGACAAGGTATAATTATTCCAGGAATGAGTGCAGGCAGCTAAGAGTATAAGGTTATTGTATTTTTAATACGATATGATAGGTGTCTGATGAATTGATAAGGAAGACATCATCTGGGCGAGTATTCAACATAGACACTCTTCCTTCCATACCAGTTTTACTTTGAATTACATTAGTTTACGTAAGTATAATTGCCAGTCCAGCCAAGTCATTCTTATTCTACAATTTCAAGAGATGGACGTGCTGCATTGCTTTTTAATTTGCTCCTTATACTTTTTTTACATGCAGACTCTGACTGTGTAGTTATTTAAGCTACTCTTCTTCTCCTCTTCAGTAGCAATAACTCTGTATTATAATAGCACAGCTATGTAATCTAACTAAGTAATATTATTATACACTTAGTAATGAGTTCTAGTAGCTACAAGAATTCGTATAACCTGCCAATAGCCATAATATTATATACGATTTCTGCAGAAGGCTATCATTCTTATATATATCTCTTAGTTCTATCTCTCCTCAAATGCACTCAACTTTAAAATCAACTCTCCGGCTTAGATAAGCAATGCAAAATTCATACAAACACGTAGAAAAACAATGAAAAATCACTTAATGTACACACGAAAGAGAACAAGTTCATCCATTGCATTGCATATTGGCTCCTAGCAGAACTTCTATTGATGTATCTGAAGCAAGATATTATTATATTAGACACAGACAGATGTGTGTATAGTGTGCACCTTGTTCAAGAGATGTTGCACATAGCATATTATTAGCCGAAAGTTGTATTTCTTCCCAATGTACATACTTACTATTCAACTCCAATGCAAAATCCAATCTTTTCAACCATGCTAATGTAACTGGCATCATCCTTCATCGTGTGGTTGTGCTTTGGTAGCTTACTTACGATTAATTTACTTAGTTCAACTCAAACAACTCCTAGTAGCTAGTAGCTGCACCAAAGACGTTTTTCATTCACATTTCAACTTGACTTGCTTCTGGGTTTCTTCTCCCCTCACTCACTTATCAAAACTAATCTGCGTAATAATCTCCCAGTTTGACCATTAAATTATGATATTGTTATTATTTTTATCATTTCCACTCTATTCTACCATCTAAATGCAAGCCAGTGCACTTATTATAAAGACCAGATTTTTTACGCTTTGTAGGCAAATGAAAAGTTGAATTTGCAAAATTCAGCTACTTATGTCTAAACATACCTTAGTTAAATCCATTACTCACACTATACATAATAGTGCATGATAGTCAGGTAAAATATTATGCATGAAAAAAATAGCGAGGATACATAAGTAGCCAGCATGAGATTATTAGCAGAGATGAAGTTGCAAGTATAGTTAATCCACACAAGACAAGTTTATAATAAGCTCATCTGAATTCTTTTTTGTTTTCTACTTTACTACAAGGATTGCAGTGTAGGGGCATTGAGAAACAATAATATTAATTGCCTTAACTTCTAAACTGGATGATAATTGTACATAGTTATCCTAAGACACTTTAATGATTAATGGATAGACACATACACATCAACGTATCATCAAATTACATCATGACAGAATAAAAATATGCATGCATCTTTGCTAATTGATCAAACTAAAGCATTTGTATTGTCATGCTTATCTTAATCAAGCTCATTTTCAAACCCAGGCTTATCCTGAATAAAAACAGTGTAACATTTATCGGATATACCTGTCTGATAAATATTTTCGAGGAAAATACCACACATTTACATTAATAAAGAGATGAATGTACAGATGCATTGTACTGAACAAGTCCTGTATCAAATCTACAAAAGTGCTATTTAAAAATAACAAACTCATTTTGTGAAGACACCAATGAAGAGCTCTTACGTGGTGAAATAACTACTAAACGTACCGTATCAATAAAATTAGTACCCGGGGTAATTGGATTTTTAACAAAATTGAGCACTACAGCAGTACAGTTGAAATAAACTGAATGAACATAAAACATAATTGTTACACATCAAAATTGCATTTATTGTGAAAAAAGCAAATTCCTCGATGTTTTTGACAAGCATGTGATTAAAAATGGATTTTCATTTGAGAATTTCTGTGATAGCTAAGTGGAACTAAATCGGGGCTATACGGCAAATGACTTTTCGCGAAGTATAGAGGAAAATGAGATATTGTGTGTACAGTGGTTAGTATAAGAGATTTGTGAGGGTAGTTTTGGCTTACCTGATTCTGCAAGTAGAACTGGGCTTGAGGAGGTAGTTGGGCAGCTGTGCCACTTCCAGCCGTCTGCCCAAACATGACTAATTGTTGCAAGGTTTGCTGTATACTTTGCTGCTGCTGTTGTAATTGCTGCTGAAGAGCCTAAGCAAAAAACAAAGCAAGAGTCAGAATGGACGTGATAAAATCACTTTCCTTGATTAAGATATTAATCAAACTATCTAAGTTGAGTAAGTAAAGTCAAGTGGACTAACTCGACTAAACTCCCGTCCTCGATAAACTAAACCGCTTTTCCAATTTCTACAGTACAAATCAACTGAGCTGAAATCAATGAACACAACGTAACAAGTTACACGAGACGAAACTCAATCTCACGAACAGTTACTTTGCTTCATTTGCTCCAACTATTTCCCTGACTCTATATCCTAACATTACATAACATAGATAAATACTCAAAGGACCAACATTGATACGAATGATTTCCCAATACTACACAAATACCTAGGCATCTACATTAACTACGTAGTAGTATCAGAAAAATAGATTCCGGTAATCACGTGTATGTAGATAGAAACAAAAAAAGAAATTACCTGCAATTCTTGACTTCCGAGAGACGCTGTGGATGCGAATTGATTCTGGAGATACAATTGCTGACTGGATGCGGATGCACTCAGGCTCATCAACTATCAACCAATAAATTAAACTGTTGTACAAACTACTACACACTACAAACTAATCATTTAGTCCAGGACAGAAACGAAAAACTCTAAATCACTGTAGTGCCCGCCACATAAATACATGTCTACATTATCGTGAACATGATGAAATTAAAACGCACACAGGTACATACATCTTATATTTCATCTACATGCATACGATACAAGGAAAGATTTCGAGTTTCTACTGTCTTCGTCTAATTTGAATAGAGTTTACTAATATGCAGATTAGACTCATCGTGACTTTCCTAGTCTCTCTCCACCATGCACCAGCTTACAATTAGTCTAGAGAGAGACTCCAGATATTCCACTCATGTGCTTGTTAATATGCACATTCCATCTTACTCTATTCAAATCAGGTTACATTTTGTACCTACAATACAATACTCCTTGTAGTATGTCTTGGAGATAGCCAAGAAAATTGAAACTATATATTGAGTGAATTTTTGTAGCATTTTCTTGTACAAATACTTACACATGATTAGCATGTCTACTATTAGATACGTGAACTGTGGGTAATTATCGGGAATACTGGAATTTCTGGAACAGTACTAGTTTCTGTGTTAAGAGATAAGATTCAATTCATGTNAGATAAGATTCAATTCATGTGAAGAAGAATGCGTACCTGATTGAGAGATAATTGTCCGGCCTGTAGAGCAGCGAGGGCGGCTTGTACGGAAGCTGCGGAGGGGGTGAGAGAAGTGGGTCCGAGGGCGCCGTGTCCATTAGCCTGGGAGTTGAGCCCGGAGGTGGGTCCATTTTTCGTCGAGTTGAGGTGACGGTGGTGGTGATGAGATGACAATGAGCTAGAGTTGTTGTTGTGATGAGAATGTGCATTGGCGAGTCTGTCGCTGGAGGTGACGAGGTTGAGGGCGCCGACCTTGTCGGAGTCGAGGGAGTCTGCATCGTCCCCGAGCTCACTGCCTGACCTCTCGTCTTCGCTCAGGTCACCGTTAAGCCCGTTGTCTAGAGACAGACAAGAAGAGGAGTCTTCATGAAGAATGGATGACGGAAGAGTAGGCAGAGGCAGTGTCAGAGCGGATTGAGCTGAGAACATGACGGGATCTGGGAATAGACGGGAATGACGGGTATGTAGCTAATATCTACATCTCTGTGCACTTTTAGTCACGTTATAGGACAAAAGTACATTTTTGAATCTCTCAAAATTGTACTCGACTCAATTCAACTGCTCAACCTCTCTTCGTACACTCACTCACAACTACTCCAGTCTTACAAACACATAGATCGGAAAATAGAGTCTATGCACAGAAGGACTTGAGGAGAAACATAAATCGTACTTTTCAGTACTAAAGATAGTCAAATAGTGTAACATTTTAGATTTTGATGCGAAAACTTTATTGGATCACATTCACTACCACATGAAACATTTCACTGACTCTCTAATTACTTTTACGATTGCGACTCAAACATAGGAAATAATAGCCAATCGTTATCTACAAATCTTCTATGAACAAAATTACACACTGAGAAAATTAGAAAGAAGGTATACAAGGGTCACTAAATTAATAATACTATACTCAGATTTAGATTTTCAGAATCACAATAATTTTAGCAAATGATCGGGCTGTGTGACCAAAGTTGCCACTGTGTAACGTGTATAACTGAGCGACGCTACTGATCTGTTGTGTAAAGAAACAAGAAAGTATTGAAAGAAGAAGAATCTTCCCATCAGATCAGTTCAGAGTTCAGTTCACAATGTTCGCATGCACATATCTATCCATAGCTGATAGCTACTTACTCGACTAGGACTAGGACGCGGACGGGACGGACAGAGCATTGTGAACTCCTATTTGGCTTGGAATTATATTACTTGAGTCGAGCTGACAAGAGAGGAGGAAAGGACGAGAACATAACATAACGCAGGAGTTCGTTGAGTCTGCCTTGCTCTGCTACTCGTTTCAACAAGAATCTGCTCTGTATGCACACTATAGATACGTGCAAATACACTGGGACGATGTAGCCCATTAGTATTCCGAGTATGGACATGGATGGTCACTTCTGGGCCGAGCTTTGACCATTTTATGCAAGACGCATGTAAAATACATCGATTAAAATACATCTGAAATATATTCCCTCGCATTACTCGACGTGAGCTGAATACGACAGAGTGTTCTTGAAATAGGGGCGCCTTCCGATCCATCTTACCAGAATCGCTTTCTCGGACATCAAACATCAAGAAAGTTGGACCATGGACCACTACTACTCCTATACATATCGATAGAATGGAAACTGATCTATGTACCTCCTTACAACATCCACCATAGGATACTACTCGATACACTTTATTCTTCCGTTAAACCATTCTGTCCTCTAGTAACTAAATGCAAACTTTATATCTACTTATTCTCTGCCAGTCATAGCATACGATTATACACACACATACATATACATCTGCCGATCTGCCCCAAACTTACGTTCGAAAACACAGGCAACGCACAATGTGACATGATTAATAATATTTCCATAACGCATCACGACTTTCTCAAATGCTCTCTTATTATTACAGATTTGGCTGCACTTCATAGTAGGAAGAGGAATTGCGTCTTAGTCCTTTTACTTTAATGTGAATAGAAAATGCAGTTCAATTACCTACAATTTTACTAGAAGAAATCGTAGAGTTATTAGCTCATCCACAAACCTACTTACATATATTATATTGAATTAGAAAGTCTGTCCATTACTTTGAAGGAGCATTCAATGGCGCTCTAATAAAATTATACTAAATATAACGAGATTCCCGGATTAGTTTTTAATAAGGATGGAGCTTAAACGGAGGAATTTGACTACAATGGAGGAATGGATATTTATAGAAGAGTGCCATTGGTTAGGTAGACAATAACTAAAATTGGATTCTGGAGAAAGAAATAAATCATTGAAGTGAGTTGAATGTATTTGCTTTGGCTGTTGGCAGACAGGGAATGCAAACAAAGCTCTTATCTGACAGGGTAGTTTTATTTTAGGCCTGAAGAAAGACTTTCGTTTGTGTACATATGTATAATGATTTGCTATTACTCGGTGATTGGAGAGAGAGAGAGAGAAAAAAGTCTTTTGAAAGAGAGAACACTCCACAGAGTCTGTGTATCGGTCAACTTATAGTACATAGAAGAGTCACAAGTCCAAGTCAAAGAGTCATTGATTCATACCGCAAAGGAGCCGTGAGGATTTGTATTTAAAGCAAATGGTTGTAATATAAACTAGAAAGTGAGATTTAGTCAGTGGTCGTGACACGGAGAGAGAGAGAGAGAGAGTGAGTCAACTGAAGATCTTTCCAGTGCTTTAGTGCATTAAGTATGTACGGGGAGGGAATGAGGTATGAGAGGCTTGAGGAGTAGACTTTGCGTGAAAATGGTGGATGGGAGTACTATGGGAGGTGCTGCTGATGCTGGAGAGAAAAGGAGGAAAGCATATGGGCGAAAATTCAATTTAATTTATATAAAGAGAACAAGGTGCTATTCATTTTCTTGGCTGTAAATCCCACGGGATAACTGCCGTGGCGATTTCCCCTTTCTCCATTCCTTTCACAGAGTGACCAATAAAGGTTAAGAGATAGTTTTTACATTGATTTCTATTCGAACCCTTTCTTCATTCCCATTTCCACTTTTACTCTCTCTCTCTCTTCAGTCCAGTCTGGTCGACATTACATTGACTTGACTTAACCAGTTCTGTTCTTCTCGCCTAGTTCAGCTCACTCACATCAGGCAGCTCAGTTAGTTGACTCTTGACTTGATCCTAATCTCAGAGCACTAGCCCAATGCTATGTACTACTAGCTACCCACTCCTCCTGCATGGATTCCTCTCTTTCTGTATAAGTAACTAGGCATTAGAGGCATTAAGGCAAAACTCTCAACACTTCACCGAATACTCAACTGCACTGAACTCTCAATCTATTTCCCCATATTATACATAAAAGTAGGTACAGATAGACACATCAGCTATGCCCTATCATCCCGGCTTACGTAAGTAAAGCAGAGGAAACGAAGCCAGACGAAACCAGTTGGTCCAGCCACCCACAGCAGTCCATAGAGCACTCAACCAAAGGTTTGCCAATCAAAATACTGCATCTCGCCTTTATTCCCATTGCCTAGAGTGCATTCAATTCTATTTTGACCAAAAACTTTAGAGGACACAGTCACACAGGACTTCTTGTCATCCCTTGGAACAATCCAACTCACTTTTATCTCATATCTATACACCCTAACGGAATAGATATAGCTAAATTATACAGAAAACCTATGATAATCCAAATAGCAACCTTTCCTATACTTTGTGAGTGGATGTGTATGGACAAGAGGAAGATTCTAGTATTGCCGGTGTGTTTCTCTTCCGTTCTTCCATTGTATTTTGATGGGATGTGATGGGAATAGTGTACACAGGGCTAGGAGTGTGGTGCTGATTGCAACTACTATTTATAAGAAACATCTCTCTCTACTTAGATATAAGGAAAATGAGTCTGTACTACATTGTAGGTATATAATCGAGCACTACGTACTCTAAGTATATACAGACACTTACAGCAGCAGCATCACATCCCAGAGATCCATTTCCCTCATCCGATTAACTTTTCCCGAGGCAAAGCAAAGAAAAGTGAGTGGACTGATGTTGAGTATCTCTACTGCTGCTGGACAACTCCCTGAGTCTGTGACACACTCCCTTCTTGTCACTTACAGCATCGGATATACTAAGCAAACCAAAAGTTCCGTACTCTTCTTTTTCTTATGCTTTCACTACACTATGCATGTAGCATCGAAAAATAAAATAATCCAATGAGCCTTTTACAATAATGCCCCAAAAGTAACTACAGTTTAAAATATCCTACTTTAAATACATCTTTAAGAAGGGAAGCGTGATTTCTTATAAAATAGTGTCAAATGATAATATCGGTGACCATAATTTCTTTACCAGGACCTACGTCTGTCTAGTGCCCAATTTCAAATTGATTTCGGGCTTTACTTACAACTACCACGGAATATTGGACCTATACGTATATTAAATGAATACGGAGTTGGTCCGAACGGAGCATAATGAAAAGGCGTTTTAATTTAGCTGGATGAGGATGTTAAAAGAATGAGATTATGTTCTCCTGTTGAATAATAAAACGTAAAGCGAGTTTTAAGGAGAGAAAATAGAGTTAGAGAGGACAAGACAGGGAGTAGTAGCTAGTCTCTACGGAGTTGTATAGGGAAATCCTCATGAGAACATGTTATATGTAGTAGTAGCTAGGAGAAGGAGACTGCTGCTGGTGTGGCATGGGCCTGAGTTTAAGTAGCTGAGCTGAGGAAAAATCGCGACAAAGCACAACATGTGAAAGAAGAAATGCCAAACAAAGAGTTAATGGCAAAAGTGGATTTGAGCATGGCTTCCGGGCACAGCAGGAGATTTCACTAGACAAAAACTACATATTCTGTAAGCCACTATATTTTACACTTGCTATACATCTGCTCTCGACGAATATCTTCTACTACTACTACAACTCAGTTATATTATAAGCATGCTAAGTCGCTGTGGCTGTCCCCGAAAATCAATAAGATACGTTAGCCTGTTAGTTAAAGTAGAGGAGTGTGTTATGCACTAGAGGAGTAGTGACTGAGTGTCCAACGAGCATTTTTACAAGAACCTACCCACCTACTATAGTTACACAGTAGCTAATGCTATAATGGAATGCAATAAGGAATCTAGTCAATGCATTGTCGCGGAAGTATACTTCAACTTCCCTGAAAAGACGACAACAACTAAATCCGGAATGAAAAATAGGACAAACAAACACACCGGATCTTTGACTGTCAAGATGAAACTAACTGAGAGTAGCAGCTTTCTTCTTATATCTCTCCATCACATCAGTCCCAGTCTCCGACGAGTCACACACATCCAACCACGATAAACAGAGATACAAAGTACCGGCGCCGCACCGGCAACCAAAGCAAACCAGATCTATCACTTACTTTACTTGGACAGCACATCTCCACTCTCAATGACACATCACAAATGAACGCACCACATTTTTTCCTTTACTTCTCTGCTAAATAGGAAAAATAGCTAAATGCCACTCTCCCACACACCAGGTGGAATCCCATCGCCTACACACTCATTTTTAAAATAGCACATGTATACTCTACCATTCGGAATAAATGTTAAATCCGTTAAATATACTCCACTTACTACCATTGACAATTCAGACTTTAAAGGAGGAAGAGAACCTACCAAGTTATAGAAGAAATTCGAGGTGAAAATATTTTCCTAAAATCTTCATGATTTATTTTTAGTGTTAATAACTGTTTTGTAAGTAAAAAGAACATACAAATAATTTTCAGTATTCTTCGGAATATGTAGGTAGAAAAGCTACCCCATGCATCCATAGGATGTCTCTAGATCTCATGCAATAGGTAAAGGTGTGAAATAAATAGAATGTTACTTAGCTAGTATACTGATGACATGACACAAAGGGAGAAAATAGTTGGCGAGAAGGAAAGTTAGCTGATTCTTATTACACAAAGTGGTGAAAAGGAATATCTATTATGTAGTGAATGTAAGTAAGTAGTATCTGCTGTAAGGTAGAGCCGTAGGTGATATCTTTGGGTGTGGGAAGTGCTAAGTATATAAGTAGCAGAAACCGTCTAAATGATTAGATGACGATAAATCTTTGCTTGAAGTGAAATGGATCTTCTCACTTGACGTCTGGACGTTCTTGATGCAATTATGAATTATGACTCCAGCTCTCAAGTGACAATTTTATTGGAAAACCTAATTCCTATGAATCCAGAAATCCACTCTCGCCACCCATCAACATCCAACCCGTGCTTGTTAAATCAAGTCGTGCCAACAACGCCAAACATCCCATCGACTTGTCTGTCTTCTCACCTTCCTTTATCTCTTCCCAAATGCAATACAGCAGCTCCTAATGTAACTTCTCTACCTTTCCTAGCAATAATGAAGCACATCAGACACAGATGTCTTAATGCATCAGCTATAATATAAGGCCCCTAAAGTAAATGTCACAGATATTTACTTATACTTACAACTAATACATAGTACATTATGTAACGTAGGCACTACTATCATCTAAATAGAACTTCGATTCAAAGAAAGAAAAGCAAACCACATTTCGTCATTCCATTCCTTTCAGACTCTGTTAGCCTTCCCTAATTGAAACGACGTACTCACCTTCATCTTTCAACTTCTTTAACAATCTATGGCATTTGGAAAATCAAATATAAAGGGATTTGGCTATACCATCGGCCCATACAAAAGAAAAATTCCAATTCAGAAGGGTGGGTGGTGGTGAACTGAAAGTGCCTATAGCAGTCAGCTTCTACTTTTTATAGGCTAAATACAGAGCTAAGCTAAGCATGCTAAGAAATCCGATTCTTTACCCAACAGATAAAGATCAAATCTGAGGGAACCCCAAGAAGGTTGCACCAGGTGCTAACTGAATAAATGCCAAGTACTGACAGACTTACCATGTTGGTACTATACATGTCATTAAAAAAGAACTAGGCAAATTAAATGCGTGATCAAGTTTTCATGTTTAACATGTCTTGGTTCATAGTTACTTCATCGAGCTTAAATGAAAAAAATTGAGTAATTAACTAAAGACTTAAAATTATGAAGAAAAAAGATAATCTGAATAAATGAAATAATGGAATATTACTAAAATTTGTTTGAAAACATGTATCATTGAATAAATACAACATATTTATTGTAATTTTATGTCGAATGGTCGCATTTATTGATTTATTGCAAAAGTAAAAATAGTCACAAAAAGAGTTCTAGGATGTAGCTCCTCCTATATTCAGGCTTTGCTTGCTATCCCTTTGAACACGTTTGGTCTCTTGAAAGCTATTGTAGTTTGATGAATGTGACTATATAATTTGAACATGACTTTTGGCATTCGCATTAGAATTTCAGTCAAAGAGTTGGAAATGCAGAGTTGGCTGAGTGAGCACAGAACATAGGAGCGTGGCACAGCATAGCATAACATTTCATGTTGGTGTATGTATGTAGTCGTATAAGTAGGAGATGGTTTGAAATAGTTAGTACTATGTAGTAGGAGAAGAAGAAGAAGAGGGAAAGGTATATTTGAGGAGTATTGAAGGGAGTGAGACTGGAGAAAAGAAGTTGAAGAAGGAGGCAGGCAGATAGGTAGGAATATTTTAGTAGTGGAAAAGCCATAGCCGTTTTACAATGCAAGTGCCTAGTGCCCTTTCACTTAGAAACTTTCTTTTCTGTTCACGACTGCTTGGAGAATAGAGTCATGAATTCAAAAGGAGAAAAATGTTCAAATGCATGCATAGTAGGGAAAAGAAGTAAAGTAAGAAAAGCGAGGCTCTGTGGAAGAAGCAAGAGGCAAATTTGAGAGTCTCGATGCAAAACGGCCCCATAACTTAAAAGGAGGCCGGGAGGAAAAGAGAGGTCACAGTACGTGAGTGTTTTATAAAATTTTCGGAACAAAAATGGGGAGCAGTTGTGTTGTCCAGAGAAAAGTAGTGGGAAAGCGAAGTGAAGTGAAGTGAAGCCATCCCAACTGGTGACAGACGGGAACCGACCAGAAAAGAACTCTTTAAAGACCTTTATCTCCGCCGTTTAAGCTCTCTCAATCTCCGATATACTTTGCCCATTTCTCTTCTGCCGACGAACATTTCCTCCAATCCCATGCATTACAACAATTTCTTGTCCGCACATTTATCCTATCCAGTTAGTCAGTCACTCAATGCCAACAGAGGATCATCTCGACTTGTAGCCACTGTGTTAAGCTCCTTGCCATTTCTCTGTGTATCTCACTCACTCACTTGTGTCAGCATCAGCACAAGTTTATATAATATGTGAATATCTTAGCCATTCCCCCACCAATGCCAACATCACATCAACACGACTACGAGCACAAAGATTCCCACAACAGTTACATAAACTCTCCTTTCCATATATTATGGTCCTATAACCATCCTATTCATATAATAATATAAACACTTACTATGCACCAGTCCGACTCGTTCTAAACTACAATCATCTATTAGCATTGAACAAGTCATGGGCATCGGCAGTCTCAGCTTATCATATTATGCTAAATCATTTATCATCATCCAACTGACGAACAATGCTGCTTGGGTACATTCAGGATCCACTTATTTACTCTGTTTGCATTAGCGAGACTCGACGTCGACTGGACTACACAATTATTCTCATTAGATCCTTTTCGCACTGAATCAGATGAGATATTCTGGTTATGGAGATTTCCTATCAGTTTCTTCTCAAGCGCGTGGCGTCAACAATATCTCATGTATACAATCTGAAGAATTTCTTATCTCTTACATAATATTCTAGTAGAAATTGCTCCCGAGAGCAAGGGGCAAACCTGGCACCATATCATCATAAAGAAATTACTCAGTTTCAATGTAGACAGGTAGCTAGCGGCTAAGTCGTGCTTAACTGACAACAGGTAAAATCTTTTGTTGTGTGGGTTATTTTACGTCCTATCTTAGATATCTATCGAATAGTAAGGATTCTGCAGAAGAGACGCAAAATTTTTGAAGATGTGCCTCCCAGTGATAGTAAGTACATAATAAGACGCTTTATTAATGGGATGAGATTCAATCCAATTGAGAATGCCAATACTGACAGTGCATTTCCACTACAATTCTTTACTATTAACCTAACTTCGGTATATAACCTCGGGAGGAGGAATGGTTATTTAATACAGTCCGCTACTCAACTCTCAAGTTCAGGGTTGATAAGTAGTGGGGCTCTAGTAGCTCTTCCATATATCTCGGTTGGGAAAATTGCCAAATGAGTCTGCTTGTAGTAACTAACTAACGTCTGTATATATGATGGTGATGATCAGAGAAAACACGTGCAACGGGAACTTACTTATGTATCTGAAGGGAAAGTCAACTGAATTGGAGTTGGAGAAAAAGAGAGAGAGAGAGGAAAAGAGAGTACGGAAAGAAATGCAAGTTAATTAGCAAGTTGATGGCAAAGTGACCATCAAGAGGTAGTGAAATTGGACTTGACCACTTAGTGCATTCCGTGTAAGGATAAGTACGTACTTTTGTCTGCACTCTTTCTAGCAAAGAGCACATATAGGGAAATATATTTAATGCCACATCCTCCATTTACTTACTTCTTAGGAATAGACGGAGGTTGGAGGAACTACCTATATATATTGCGTTTGTTGGGCGAGTCAGTCAGAACTCAGAAGAGTCAGGCCGAGAGCGAGTGTTGCAAGGGGAGAAATTCACGTAGACATAGACATAACATAGAGAAGACAGAATGGTCATTTCTGACGGAGAAATGGGGAATTGTAGGGAAGTGATGCAAAGAGGTAGTGACTGAGTGAGTTCGCTCCTGGTGTTATGTTCATGTTTCCACGAGTGCTGAATTGAACAGGAAAGGAGAGCATTCCACTTCCCACCACACCACACTACACACACACACACAACTACTATACATATTACATCCATCCGTGCATATACTCAAGAGAGAGAAAGAAACAGAGATCTCACAGACACACATCACAGTGCAATGGCTATTTATTCGAGCGCTAATATAAAGAGAAGGCACATTCCTCCCACCCACCACCACCACCAACCACCACCACCCTATATAACTAATCTATGTACATACATTAACTATCCTTATAAGAATAGGCAAAGAAGGAGCACCCAAAAAATCGATCAATATATTTTCTCTGGACACAAGAGACTTAATGGCTATAATCATAGCTCTCTCAACAGGGGAGAAAGCATCCATTCCCACTTTTACTTCACTCGCTCGCATCACTCTCGCTCAACCTGGACGGACTTTTACTGGACTCCCGACTCTTCTCCGACTCCTTGCTTAGCATATACACTTTTCTCCTTACTTTACATAGCAATCCCTTCTAAGTATCTTGCTGCACCAGCACATTTAGTTACTTCACTCCACGGAACTCACCATTGCATCCATGCACATCTATTTCCCATTGGCACTCAAACACATTTATCCTTTTCCGACTACATTATGTACAGGGTGCCTTCTTTCATTCCTTTTTCAGAACATTTTATAACGCTAAAATCTGGCTTTATTGTAATACTACTTATGCCAGCAAAACGCGAATCAACGAAACCTGCAATTATAGCTTTAAAAATTATTTTCAGAACGATACAGCAAAGTTATTGGTGTGAAAATTAATTACAAATATTTTTTGAAGATTTAATTCGTGAATGCGAATGTAGTTTGTAAAAAGTGTGGAGTTTTAAGTATGAAAAGAAAGATGGGACCCTGGATAGGTACTATTTATAGAGTTGGAAGGAGTCAGGAGAGGTTCTCATTCTCTATGCATGCACGCACACGCACGGCGTTAGACGAGACGGGCATCCACATCACAATAGCCAGCCAGTGTTGGTTCGTTGGTTGGTTTACGGGGCTGGCCTGTTGGTTAGAACGTCTTTGAAGGAGAGTATGGTAATAGGAATTTAGTTTTCTATGAGCACGATTCACGTCACGATACTATTACCATGCCCGTCCCTTCAGTTTACAATAAAGAAAGAGTCCATCTATTCAATTGTGTATTATTTCTTAGTTCACACTTCTTTAGCATTCGATTACCTAGGAGCGGGACAGAGAGTGTTGCAGGGAATTGGGCACTACAGACTCTATGATTGCCTCATATCGGCACAACCAGAGTGCCTAGTTCTTTGCAAATGGTTATTCTTTATGTTTACGCCATTCTTATAGCTACCCAAATACATCTCCCACATCATATCTATAAGGAATAGATTTTTTAAATTTCTCCTACCGTCCACTCTATTTATTCCTATGCTTATCACCAGATTGCATGAATTCGGAATTGCTAGCATTGTTATACTATTGTATTCAATTACCTACTATAGCCATAAGTAGTAGTAAACTATAACATAATAATATAGCTCTGAATAATGCTGCACATATGGCTCAACATATAAAGTAGGCACTATGTACTTAATATTCCCTATACTTAAATACATGGACGTACATAATGGTCGAATATAAATCTCTCCTCTCTAACCAAAAGAAAGAAAATAAAGAAAGCAGCCATATTGGAAGAAACGTTAAAGTAAATATCTAATAGCATGCATGCATGCATACAGAGAACCCAACTCATTCCCATTCCCAACTTCTAGATCAATGATGGGCCATAAAAGGTCTTGAGAAGTGCACTGCTATTCAATAAATATTCCATTTCAAGAATAAGACGGAAAATTCAATGCCTTCCTTTGCCTGTCTAACCAAAAATGAACAGTGCCTTGAATATCTGACTACCAATTTCGAATCAAGAACACCTGCTCCTTTCCCTTAGAACTTTATCAGTTTGCCCATGCCAAATTACCTACCTAGCCTGTTGTACACTTTTCCTTCCTTCTCTCATCCTTCCATACAGCCATACATCAGAATATCCCACACAATACAAACACAGCATAACATTATTATCCTGCTGGATTATTAAATAATTTCTGTAATTCACACTTCAAACATGCAGAATGCAGGTAATTTAAAATAATGATAAATAAGGAAGTTGACAAAATCAAGACCTACAAAAAGTTACCGATTATTGTTTCAAAGATTTGTTTATTTGCATATGGCATAAATATGACTAGCTTTTCGCAACAAAGTATTCTTTTTGTTCCCATATTATTGTAATGGAAAGCGTGTTAAAAGACATCTGCAATGAGCTCACAGTTTCCTAAAATAGCATTCTCCATTTATGATGCGTTCTACTTAAAAGTGGTTTAGAAAACTCAGCGGGGATAGTTTTAAGGACATACATTGTACTGGCTTATTATTATTAGGTAAATTGCAGTGGGTAACATAATATTGAAGATCCAATGTTTATTTATAACATGATAGTATAGTCTGGCTAATTTAGAACGGAAAGTCGGGTAACCAGCAGACTGGCAAACGCAGTCGGAAAGAACCCTCGTCAATTTCACTCTGCTCCTTTCCATTTGAGAGTGATTTTATAATATTCTAAACTCTATTATTTGACATGATATGTCAAATTAAGCCACAGGAAGGGACGGAACACATGCAGGCAGCTTGCATATTGTATTCCATACATACTTAAAATGTAAGGTAAATACAAGGGTCTCCTCTCTCTGCTATAGTTGTGAAAATTTGTATGAGTAGGGTCGAGTGAGAAAATATCGTGGATTATTCCTGGAATGCAATTCGTCCATGAAATATTCAATGCAAGCACTGTACTGTAAACTAAAGTCTATTGAATTCCTGTTTCCAAAACTCCCACCTACTAACAATACTAAATAAACGGAATGAGATTGAGATTATTAGTAATTGAGGTGATGCACTTATAGCTTTCCCTGCATGGAAGAGGTAGTGACACTCCGTAGTGACATGTCTACACCACACCACATGCACTAATGCATTTTCTGTCTAAAAATGACAAGTCACGCAGGTATTCTGAATTTTTATTACAAAAATCACACATCCAACATTCCACATCTTAACAGGGAAATTCAATTTGTCAGATTTTGTTAGGAAAAGCGATAAGAATAGCTAAAGCATTCTATTCAATCCATTACGTACTTTGTACTATACGCTGCTGAGAAGAAAATATTTTTCCTAACGTTGTGCTGGGCAAAGTTGATGTAAATGTATGTACATCGTAAAAGTACCTAGTTTCATAAATAAGTAAATGCATGGAATATACTTATGCGAACTTGGAAAAAATATTGACTGTCATAAACAGTTTCTCGTGTGCCATAAAGAAACAGAAACTCAATCCAGGTCATATCACATCAAATATGAAATCCTTACATTCACCTTCCAATAGTACATCACATCATAACAAAAATGTCCAAGTCATCAGAGGAAAAACGACCGTTTTGAATTACTTTGAGTAAAGTGCTTACATTACCTATGGACTCTATACAAACTATTACAGTTACAAATACTATAACCATATCACTAACTACCAATATCAACTAAGTGCCTATTTCCATGTAAAAATATACAATCCATTAAACTATGTATGCTATATTACGTAGCTACCTAGTATAATAATATTAGACACTACTATGTAGTAGTAAGCAAAAGAAAATCACAATTCTTTACGTCAATTTCCATTTTCCATCATGCAATTCATGATAATATATACGTGCAGCTTATATATAATAATGTAAGTATAGATGTAATATGTAAGTAGCCGAAAAATGAAAAGTAGTTATAGTCTCTATACATTAAACATACTAGAGAGACAGTGATGTTTACGTAGTTTCCAATATAAAAGTATCAGCTCTTCTGTAGGCTAAATAAAAAGTACCTGACGTGACGCTCGTTGAATAGTCAATACTCTAATGTGTATGTATAATGGAAATTGGTTTGGTTTTGTGAACGTAAACGTACATTAAGACCATGAGCTAATCTTGTGCTTCAGGACAGAGTGATCTTTTCTGCCTTTCCTAACCAAAGGCAATAGAAAACAGAATGATTTAAGTATCCGTGTAGAATACAATAGCACCGTAGACGCATCCTCAACCTACCTATTTTATCCATCTATCAATCTGTCTTGTCTCGTATCATATATCTGTATCTGCTATCTTAACGTATTTAATTTCCCTTCCTTTCTGTTGCTCATCTTCTTTTACTAACTACCTACTAGCAATAATACACGAGTACCTATAAAGCAAAGCAACTGCATTTCAAGTCGCAAGGTGTGTAAAGTAAAGTCTAATCCACCTCTCTTCTTCTATTGTATACAAATAGAAAATGATTGGTATAGAGAAGAGGAAAGAAACTCCCTGGGATACATTATTTACTTAAGCAGATGTAAATGGCCAGAGAGTATGTAAAAAATGCCAGAACAAAACGAAGAGAGACTAAAAGATTTCAACGTTCAGTCACATTATAATAGTCATACTTGAGAATCTCTGAATTAGAATTGTAAAGTCATAGACCTTTATTATAAATTACTATAGTCCATAAAGGTAGAGTTGTGCTGTGTGCATGCATTAAATAAGTATTTATTATTCCCTGGTCGTATTTGTTCTGCTGGCTACTAAAGCACAGAGACGAAGACTACTACATAGTACTACAATCTGTTTTTTTAATGTTTACAGCTGAAGAAAAGGTTTGCAGACAATAGAGCACATTAAAAAACATAATATGTATGCAGTGTGAATAATGTGTCCATAGGACTAGAGAGCGTACAGAATACTATTCCATATCATTACATTATGATAAATTGGAAATTGTAAAGAAGGAGACGCATGCAGAGGCTATTTAAAAATTTGAAACGAGTTTTTTGTCCTCTCTGTGTCTATATTATATTCTTTCTGCACTACTACTACTAGTATAATATTATCCTACATATATTATAGCTGTATGGATGATGGAGTGAAGAGAGAATGCAATATTTAAGCATAGCATCATCAAAAGGATACATGCGTAACAAAAAATGCAGAAATATGATAAATAGTAGTACCGAAGGGTTGACAATTTATTCGAGCTGATGTGAGTTCAGTTGAGTACATGGGTGATTGTGATTATGTTTAGTAGGCACATAACATACTGTATAAACGAACGGACGACGAAATGAAAGAAGCTTTGCTAACCATCGCATAGAGCACCACCACAAAAAAATTAGATATGATTATCCTTCACTAAAGGCTTATACTCTCTAAGCCTAATACTATAAGCAAGCAAACAATATTAAAAAAATCATCCTTATGCTTCACGTCTATAATAACGCTGGCTGGATTCACTTCGAACTTAGAACCAATGCTCGAGGAATATAAAAAAAGGCTTTTACGAACACCAAAGTACCTCTATTCTGTCTGACGACAGTGAGATAAAGAGTTGAAAAAATCAGGTTACCCACCTAGCATTACACAAGTAGTTGAGTGAGAGAGACGCATACACACTATAAATAAGCTAGCTAATAGTATAGCTATAATATTAATCTGTGAATGTACACCTTGATTTGATTCTTCTACCTTTTGCATACATACGCTCTACGTTACGTTACCGCGTGAACTTTTACATTCAACTCTTTCAATCATTAAATTATTCTTTTGCTAGGCCTTGCTGTCTCATGTTATTCTATTTATGTATACATAGGTGCATACAATTCTTGACAATTGCGTCATATTAGATTATGCGTCCATACAAACCACCTATTGAATCCCACTTCTTTTATTGATGATGAGTCCCCTAACTCATATGTATAGTAGGGATAGGGCAGGTAATATTATGTAGGATACTATATTATGTATGTGTAATAATAACCCTTTCAAATTCAATGGGATCTCATTAAATGCTAAGATATGCGTGATGCAGGCCCATTGCCTCACGTACGCCTAACTCAACTGAAAACTCTTTAATGCCATTGGGCGACACGTCGAGAGGAGGCAACCCTTTAAGCTCGTTAGTCTCTTTGCATTTGCATATCGAATCCACTGAGGGCGACATTTACCTAACAGCTTCATCTCGACTACTCTACATAAAAAAGACTGACTCATCCCTTTTTAGACGTTCTACTAAAGTCTGAGCAACTGAGCACACAATCAGAAAGCACTGAGCGGATGCTATGCATTTATTATTATCTCGGCATTATGCATGCAAGTCCTTATGTAAAATTATTGCTACAACGATACGCTAGTGCTTCCATTCATTTCACACTGTTATTATACTTTATGTAATGCTGCCTTGATCGTTCCACTTCACGAATTACCACCGGATTACTTACTCTCTTATTTTTCTTCTTTCTATCCACGTCACTACCACTAAAGACTGCGCAATAGTACAGATCACAATTTATATATCTAATAGCTAGCTGCCTACTTACTCGCTCTATTATATTATAAGTGTGTCTTGTGCATAAAAGAGTCATTCTCTTCTATTCCGAAACTTTTCTGTTTCCATTGATAATAAGAGTGGATAAAGTTTCAAGATAGGCGTTAATTGAATGGCGAATATCCCCACATTGGAATTCATCTCAGGCACACGATAAAGTAAACAGCTTAGCAAGGCTTCCAGACCATCACAATGGCTTTACTCAGCTAGTGGATCGATGTGGACTGATTTGGGCAGATCTTCTCTGTGTGCTACTGATTGCAATTGTCATTGTCACCCTCAAATGCATGCAAAGTGAAGAGAGGGAGCGGATTTTCCCGGAAATGTACAATAGATAGACATAGAACAGAAAATACATGTTTACTCTCCGTCTATCTATGCACTCGAATTTCGGCTAGGGAAATAGAAGATGAGTATCTACGGCGTGAATTTAGTGGAAAAAAGAGTATTTTTCTATTTTCCTTTCTATCCTTACTTTACTTTATAAGTGATTCTCGTAGATGTAAGCAAGGTCGAGTATCTATTACTGCTTTTTAAGTGAAAAAATTTTCACATGCATCTGAAGAATAGAATTTCTCTCTACATACATTAAATGGGATAAATAAGTGTAAAGAGAATAAATAGGGGTGTATTTATACATAGTGTGATGTGGTAACAGCTACTACATATACAGAAGCATATATCTACCATAGATTTTTTATGTATGTATTGTCAGATGAGATGCTCGAACACTTTTCCCCAAAGAAGGCATTCCCTAAAAGGAGACATAACAAACAGATGCAAGTTTTCGTTTACATCCCAATATTGAATATTCCATTCATTCAATTTCCACAGATCCTCAAAAACTCATATGGGATAATGGGCGCAGAGAGAATGGCCCCTGGTAATATAATACTACTCCTCCTGCATATGTAAATCCAAAGCTTTTTTCAGGCAAACAGCCTACCTTTTTTACTGGAAATTGGAATAATCCCTATCCGCTTCTTTTGCATACTTACAACATGCACAATGACATATATTATACATAAATATACATACGGACGACCAACAACCTTTCAGACTCAACTTGTAATTGTGCGTCATATTGGATCTTGTGCTCCCTTGAAGCTTTGGGAAATGGGATTCGGATGAAAAATGTTCAACTTATACTTTCCTTGCCTAAAATGTTATGCAACACTAACCAAGAAGAGCAAAATGAATATTCAGTAGCAGTATCTACAAGAGAATCTTTTTAAAAGCACTTCCTCTCTTTAATAGATACGAAACTCTGCCATTATGGAAATTACGATGAGTAAATATATTTTTCCACATAACTTTTATGATATTCACAAATAATTGTATTTCCACTGCAATTGAGTTGATAAAGTCAGTAGGAGGGGAACTGAGAGACTCACTCCATGAAGTTGACTTTGACTTTCAATCCAAAAAGGATAATCACAGCAATGAACGCGAATAGGGAAGAGGCTCGTATAAAAACACCCCAGAACTATGCATCCATGTGTCGCAGAGCATCAATCATGTCCAACAACTGAATTTTATCATATTCCATACTAGTCTATTATACATAATGCCAAGTTGAATGTGATCCAATAAAATTTCGACATCTAAGATTGAGCAGTAGAGGGAAAGATGACATGACAAGAAAACCTATAAAAGATTATAGTAGTTCCATGTAAATGTGTACCAACCTGTAGCTGGCGAGCTGAGACTTCTTTCCATCCGCTTAAGCGGCTCTGCTGTAAATAAAGAAACATTTTTTTAGATATAGTCAATATTTCAATCAATCACTCAAGCTGTTTCCATTTTATCACGAATGCAAATTTTTTTAGTAATGTCATGACCCAACCTGAAAGACCAACAAATCGCCTCGGTCCCACCATATTCATTTTTACCAATATTATTTCACAAGTCAACTAAAAAATTCTTTTGAATTTTATGGAAATTGCATACGAATTTACTTCGATACGAAAATCTTCAACTCACAACACTCACAACAGTTGTTTTAATTTGGTAAAGATGCAGATGCATAACTGTCTTATGAATTGCACAAAAACACAAAATTTAGTACAAAACAAACAAAGTCAATCCAAAATATTTTCCAGGATATCTTCTGCACTTAAAATTGTAGCATGATACTACAATGCACTTAGGTTTTTACGAGGTTACGACACTTCCACATTATAACTAATTTAGACTTTAACCGGCTTATAAAATCAGTTCTAATTCTACTTAATTAAGTTTTCTTAGTCAAAGTACACTAAAAACGGACCTAGTTATTTCATTTGGAATATTTTGATACAAAAGTATTAAATATGGAAAGCACCAAATTGTATAAAGTCAACTTTAGGTGAAGTTGTAGAGAAAAGGAATTTTGTGGAGACAGAGACGGTTTGGAAGAGAACTTTTCGGGACAGTGGTGTGAGTCAAAGTGTGAAGGGCTGAAAGTAGTGAATGGAAGTCTCCTATCTAAACAGAACAGTCGCTAGTAGGATAATAAGCATGGCATGGCCTGAAACATGTAACAAACCAACAAATCCTTACATAAGCTAACGATAAGCATAATAATAATAATTTGTATATAAAGTGCGGCTGTTAGATAGTGGAAGGTAGCCTCACATACATTATTACATTAGTTAGATACAGTAGAAATGTGTGCTAGGCATAAAGTATGAAGGGAAGTGTGTACCTATATACTCTGTACATGAGGAATAAAGGTTTCCCCCGAGTCCCTCCCTTTGACTATTAAGATGTAAATTAGAAGTTTTTTATAGAGCTCTATACGGTTGGCTAGTGAGAGCGAGAGTGAATAACTACAGCTCACATCTCATCTCTCATCCGAGTAAAAAACAGTCAAGTTGTTCTTTAGCTTTCGTAGCTTGTGCTCCGCACACACTCTCAGGCAGGACTATACTTTTTTATGCTCCTAGGACGAGGATACTAGATAATATGAGATTTTAAAGGGCAGACAGAGAACACTCACAAGTCAAAGCCTGGAGAACAGAACTACTGGGGACACTTATTGTTAGTCACAGTTATATCACTTCTTAAGGACAAGCTGTGTGTACACATGTACCTCAAGTTCAACTTACTGTAACGGAATTCGAACAATAAACATTTCTTAAGCAATAGGATCTGACGAGATATGCAACGGTTGCTTTCGTCTGTCTCCAATTCAAAACGAGCCTACTTAAATACAAAACTTACTTATATCTATATAAGCATAATGAAATATAAGAAATATTATAGCTAAGACTGATAAATCTTTTATATTATCATCATCCTTAGTGAACTGAACTGAGTAGCACACACTTAATGTCAGCCAAGAAGAGCAAAGAATTTTTTTCTACACTTACACATGCATACATCATAAAAAGGTAAAGGAGCACGCGTTGGACGGAATAGAATCAGACATACGCAGAACTAACCCTTCCTTAAATTTCATTGCGTTGCGTTGCGTTGCGTGTCGGACGGTGAGTGAGTATTCGTTTGGCTATGCAACGCACCTCATTATAGACATCTATAATGTTGACACCTTTTTTATATGCACAAAAAATTAGGCAAATAGGGGAAGGCTTCCACCAGCCTATCCCATCAACTCTAACCCGTTCTCTGCATCAACCCTTCCGTTCTAAAGTTAAATTCAAAGGAGCAAGATCCTCGATTGGGGCTATCAGACTATCTCTTCTCGAATATTTACATAGACTATAAATTTAACCCTTCCTTTGACTAATCATCCCCTCATTATCACTTCTACCAACATGAACACCTTCAGCCGACATGTAAATCCACGCGGCTACCGTTTTTTGTTCCCTTACTAATGCATAACCAAAGGCTAATCATCACTCCCAACGACCACCTTCTGACTATTTCTATACTATCATCCGTATCACGTTATAACTACCAACACGCTACTACTTTTAACTAAGTACCCATTATTACTATTACTTACAAACAAAACACATTTCATTTAGCAGATGTAATCTAGCGCTATTATCAAAGCCGACGAACCCTTTTTCTTTTGTTTCTTTCCTATTCCTAAGTTGAGGCTCCTATACGTGTGGTATCTTTCGCTGTCGCGTGCTCATTAGCTCTTAATTGACGAGCATCAAAAAGCAATAAGCAACTGATGGACTTGTCAACAATAATGCGTAATGGATTGCCTGGATCAGATAAGTATGAACGAGTAACCTATCCAGCATCAGACTAACACATTTTCCTCGCACAATGGAATGCTTCCTACATTACGCTAACTAAATGGCAGCTGACGAAAATATCAGCCACACAAAAATCTAGTAATGCAATGGACAGTGACGCTAGACGCTAACCCAATCATTTTCTGTCACATCAATTGATTGATTCATATTTTTAAACTTTGTTCTTTTATAGTTTCATCGGTGGCACTTTTTGTGTGATCAACTATTTAGAGACAGAGGCCCGTATTATGAACTTTTGCCTTAAGGCGTTCTTAAGGGGAACTTACTTCAGCAGGTCTTGAGATGTGGCGGGAACTTAACAGAAATCGGTATTACCATCCAATTCTTATGCTCGCTTTTCACAAGGGCTCCTTAAGTTGGTTTCGGTAAAAGTCGAACTTGAGGCCTTCTTAAGAGTCTCTCAAGTTGGGGGAAATACGCCGTTATTTCGAAATTCACGTTCAATAGTGGTCAACAATACATTTTAGAGCAGAAAATTCCATTCTTACATATTACTATCTTTTGTACCGTATAGAAATTAATTAACAATTAATTGTAGGGAATAATTGTAGAAAGTCATAATAAAATGGAACCAAAAAAAGTGCAAAAGAAGGTTAACTACACTGATTTTGAACAAAATTTATTGGCCCAATTAGTTTGTGATCGTAAAAGTATTATAGAAAGTAAAGTCACCGCAGTGCGAGCATGATCTATAAAAAAGAAAACGCATGGAAAAATTTAGCCAACGATTTTAATATAGACATTGGGGTAGAAAACAAAAGGACCTGGGAGCAACT
>JABASI010000079.1:0-52427 GCA_019776505.1 Tomocerus nigrus | reverse complement strand
TTGCAGTATATCTTAATTAGGGGATCTAAAAAATAATGTAAAACTGAGGGGTTGAAGGGATTAGAAGAAAGAGGCTGTTGTGAGCTGCACGAAACATTTACTCTGTGAAAGGCCACTGTTGATTTGATAATGATTTTATATTTAAAAATGTTATGGCATGGGATATGAGATTAGCTCTTCAAAAAAGAAAAGTCGCAAGCACGTAAGGTAGTCCCCATTGTTGTATTACTTAGTTCAGTCAGCTCGTCCAGCTTTACAAAGCAAGGTAGAACGTAGTAGAAGCCGAACAGTATAAAAAATGGCTGTGAGTACGGTTAAGGAAAAGTAGTCGGGGTATATAGAGATAAGGTGATAGGTTGCATGAATGGAGTCAGGTGAGTGCTTTTCGATGCTGAGTTCTTTCTAATTTTTCTTTCGTGGTCAATCATTTGTTTTATTTGCATTAGGTTGAGCAATATTTCATTTTGTGATTGAATGATAGAAGGAAACAATGCAATGGCTGGGGCTCAAGAGCAGCAATGAACTGGGATTGCGGCCGCTCAGAATATACAACCGAAAAAATAGCTCGAGTCAGTCGAACATGCATTGTGCATTTACATTAAGATTAGAATTTCACTAATATCGTCTCAGGCTAGTAATTTCTCGTATTTTGCCACCGTCGCTTGCTACCGCTTCAACTCATTCATGCATCAAAAGTGGAATGCTTGGAATTGTTCGCTAATCCTCCCGACTCCTAATCCTTCTCACTAAAAGCCTAAGCTTTTAAAAGTTGCTCTGCAAATGCATTGCGATCTTTGTGTTCGGAGGGAAACAGTATCCGATAGCACATACCTGAGCGAATTACATAAAAACAAATTCACGTTGTGTAATTACATTGATTGATGGATGAAAAATTGAGACGTTTGTCATTTGTCTCGCATAAATAACCAATAGGAACTTTGCGAGGTGCATTCCTCCTATTTATCCTCTCTCTCCAACTGCATTCTGGTTTTAACGAACGAAATCCAATGCCTCTACAGCTTTGTCTTGGGAGAAAATCAGGCGAACTTAGAATAGACAATTATTTAGCACAACAATCACAATAGACGTGCTAAGCTGCGAATAGAAACATTGAAGAACGTAAGTAGGCAACTGCAGGACAGCACGAGGACAAGTGTGTCAATTGAAAAGGAAAGGCTATCTCTTCTAACTCATGTTTAAATTTACAATATCATGCGAGTATTGTTGACTCATCTGCTCAATTAACTTATTTCATCGCAATTGTCATACCATTGTCCGAATGTGTACGTCTATTACGCAAACCAATCACGCAGCTATTTATTTTTTATCCTTCATGGCATGGCTATCTTCACAATATTATTACTATTCAATTTACTAAAGATTACCTTGTTAAATTTCTATTGAAACTAGCATGAGTCTTTTCTATTAAATAAATAATCGACAAAAAATTTATGGAAAGATTGTATAGACATACAGACGTATAATATGATGAGTAGAGTCATTGATATTCAGAGGTATTACTATAAATATGATTCTATGAAATTTAATTAAAATGTGTCATCGTAAATTAGTGAAATGAAAATATTTTTTAAATGTGCAGAAAGGTGGGTTACCGATGAGAGGAGTCTCCAGATTCCTTCTTGCCCAGTTTAACAACTCGTGTGTTTCCGTCAGCGCGATTTCACTTTCGCCGCAAGTGTCACGCACCACGATATCTGTCATTTACATACATAATACAGAAAAACAAAAAATACATTAGATTCGGATTGCTTCATTCCGATGAGAATAGTAAGCTTCATTCATTCCCTTTGATTACACACTGTGCTGTGCACTATGCATAGATTGAATTGAAGATTCATTTGGCAGGGAATATTGAGAATCTTCTAATGCACAATGGCAGAACAAAAGAGACGTTTCCAAACATAGTCAAAGATGTTGTTTCACAAATATTCTTTGCGTTCTTTTACATCAATTCATTGTTAACTTCGTCCTCAACACCAGCCAAAGAATTCTCTACTCAAATCCCATTCAATATATATGCAACAAAACAAAACAACTTAAGCTTTCGGAAAGCTATTAAGCCTATCCATAATACTTTACAATAATACTCAAGAATACGTGCTATGCAAATATTTCCAACTTTTTTTGTAACGTAATAATTGTACAATTTAATCAGATAATGCACTTGTATGCATTCTACTTCAGCTTATATAACAACTGAAGAATAGACATTTGAAAATGAGATTTCTTCTACAACATAATACCATCTCATAGAAACAGCTCTGGAAAGTTCAATAACTTGCAAAAATGTATTTCCATACATATATCTGTATTTTGTATCAGCATATATTTTGATTACAATGATTGATGACGATACCTGACTTTCACAAATAACTTTTGCATGGCCAACAAAAAGTTTGTTGAGGATGAGAATACACAACAATAACTATTATTAGATTTCTTATTGTACAATACTAAACAGTGGACGTCCTACGGACAATCTCAGATTATAACTGTGTACAGGGTTGTGCGCTAAACCTCTTGGCTAGGAACTACAAATAAATAAGCTATGGGTCCCACAGAAGATTTCATTCTTCATCATTGCAGTTATAGCATCTTTATTCTTCATATAGAGCATTTAAAAAATATTTTTAAGACAGAAATACATTGCATATAGGTATATTTATTATTTGAAGCTCCAAGACTGACATACACTCACATAATGATATTATGTTGCTTCAAAGATATGCTTCAATTCAACATGAATAAATCGTCAACCAGTAAAATCTTTTGATCAGCAGGACAAATATTTTGCTTATTGTAATGCTACAACCAACGCTGTATTATTCAGTATTGTCAGTTAAGCCAATCTGAATTAAAATGATGAAGAGTGGGAGTCTGTAAAGTGCGTATACTGTAATTCTGTCATTAAATTCTTTTATTTAATTATCTAATTAACAAAAAAGTTCATCTCTTCCGCAATACAAAAGTAGCATTCACTCTTCACTATCTCCCCTATTCATGCAATTGTATTCCACACTTTTTGTATAGTGGAAATATGTACCTAATTCAGTTACTAATTACCTTAACTACACTAACATAATATCACAATGTGGATCATGTGGAGTCTATGAGATAACTAAAAAGGAAAATTATGTTTTTGTTGCTGAATTCTTTAGAAACTTTCTAAAAGCTGCATTTAAATAGTTTCCCCGATTAAATAATAGTAAAAGAGCAAGTAAATATAATAATGACATTAGCTTGATTAACTATATAGTAGGTACTTAGGCTTAGGAATGCCCATTTGATTAGGTCAACTGAAAATTTCTAAATTTTTTGCAACAGATTCGACACATTCACAGATAAGTAGCTATTAGCCGTCAGCAAATGTGACTATTATTAGAAAATAGATAATGGATGTTATTCTTTGACTTTACCTAATGCGAATTCGCCTGGCCATGATTTATTATTGATGGTGTCGGCTGCCCATTTCACAGCTGCGAGTTGTTGGAAAGCATGAACGTTTAGGGAGTCACATGGAACTCTTGTGGAAGAAGTCTTTGTAGTATTGGCCTTGTGGCCAACCGCTTGGTGCAAGTCCACGAGAATACCTGAAAAAGAGTAGTTGATTTGAATGAAGGGGAAAAATACAAACGTTGAGGTAGCATATGCTATGCATAAATCAGCTCTGCGTGTACACATGGCCCACCTTTTAAAAATTCCAATGGAAACTAATCGATTTGTGAATGAATGAATATTTTCGGCAAGGTAAACATCTCCTGTCATTTGTACATCCCTAATGAGGCAATAAATGTATCCACACTGCCGCAGCCATGTACTACTTACTTACTAAATTTTTCGTTCACTTTTTGGTGGGGGACAAAGGTAATAATAAAATCATAAAGCTTTGCTTTGCAGCATTAGCTGTCTACGAATTCATAAAGTCAAGACATGAGAACATTTTAGTGTACTTTGTGACATGGAACTGAGACTAGGCTGCTTTTATCTCCCCATTTCAACTTTTATTTTATGTACTTTATCTTTAGTGTAACTGTAACAAAACCACAAAGTAAACAGTTACATTTAGAGCTCATGGCATAGGAATCTGCTTTTCTTTTAAGCTATTCCGTCGTTTTAGCAGTCTGGAACTGTGGCATTTCGTGACAATAAATCCAGAGCAAATTTAGCTTTTCCTAAAGTTCAGCTCGACATATATACTTACTTTTCCTAACCACATACACAAAAAGAATAAATACACTTCCCATGGAAATGTTCAATAGTTAACCTTTGGCGAGATGCTATTTTACACAATATGCAACAGCAATAAATACAAATATAGCACTTCATTCCAATATTTTCAGGCAAACAAACTATTCCTATGGAATGATTTTTGTCGGCTACAAGAATCCTAATGTTGTTAGTTTCCCCTTGAAATCTGTAGGATACTAGCATTACCATTTTTTATCGGCTAAGGAAACGGAAATGAAAATTTAATGCCAATAAAATATTAATAATAAGTTTTTTTCGCATTTCTGTCAAATGGACTACAAATGTGATTAGTCATTCCCGTTAACTACCTGACTCGCAAGTCGCAGCAGACCAATAAAACATTGTTTCCAATTTTATAGGTGAGCCGTACATGTGTAGTTCAGTAATTTTTGAGTGGACTCTTTCAAAGTGGGTATAAATTCTATAATTTCGTATTTTAGTATTAATAGTATTAGCAATAAAGTGGGACTCACCGACTGCAGCCCTTTGCTTGTGTTCCGACTGTGCCAAACTGCATGGAAGCACTAACAGAAGAAATGCAGTCGTAATGGAAAGTAGGAAGACAAAGCCGGATGAGAGCATTTCTCCTGTTTTTTCTACCTCCGTGTCACACTGATTCTTGTCAAAACCACATCTGAAAACAACAAATAATTATCAAAACGTTAGATTTATCGCATGTTAATCTTTTAGAGAAACTTACAGAAAGACACGTAAAATATACCATTTTCTCATTGGAATAAATGCATAAGGATTAAACAAAGAATAGAAACACATAACAAGAAATACAGTAGTAAGCCTAATGCATTAGTTTTCGACCCAGTTAAATGCTCTTAAACAAATCACAAGTTTAAAGCAATTTCCTTGATTAAATAGTCATAAAAATGGATAATATATCCTTATAAACCATAATTCAAGCATAAAGATGCATGTTTAACAGAAAATTAGCGATTAATTTGTCTGGTGATAGATTTACCATGCTACGTTTGTTACAAATTGCATAACAACATAATAACAACTTCATTTCACAAAAATCCTAGAAATTAAGTAATAAATGGAAGTACGGCATTAACATTGCATGCTGGTCACTTGGCTGTTCTGGTAATGCAGCAATGCTCTTTGATGAATATTTACCATTTGAAGGAGATAAGCAGCCATGCATGCCAAGTAAACTACAGACAAACAACAGTGTTTAATGTAACAATAATGTTACTATTTCATAAAGTTGCTCTACAAAGTACGCACCTAATGAAAATTATTATATCAAACAAAGACAGCTACCTACCCACTGCTCCATAGACAAAAATTCTATCAATTAAATACCCTAATTTAGACATTTTACGTAATAGGAGAAGGAATTTTGCACAGAAATATTTTAACGTTAGCACAGGTAATTAAACCCTTGTAGCAGTTACAACAGCTAATTTAATAGCATACAGTATTCTAGTATTTACTACGTTTTGTCTGCCATCGCCAAAATAAAATGACAGGCTTCAGAGGCTTCCCATGCGTTTACTTGTGTTATGAAAACGAGGTGCCTCACAGCAGTAACACAAAGCAAAGGCACTGAAGAATCCAAAGATCAACCGCTAACTACCATTTACCATCTACCTAAATGGTATTCTAGCACATTGATGCACATTAATCCTTTTATTGCCAGATAACACAATTAGTAATTTAGTAATTAGTATTTCTCCATCCATAGATATTTATTTGTTCCAATATGTGAGTACAAAATATTAGGAAAAATTAATCCTAGACTAAAAATCTCATAGACTTTTCATAATATAGGCTAATGCAATTAAGTATTCTATAGATAGGTATTCATAATTAGGAAGCCCTACTTATTGAACCAAGAAAATAATATAATTAATACTTAATAATATTGTCCAGTACAATTATTTCTATACATGGTCCCTTCAACTATGAATGAGTGGCATACAATATCTATATACGTGTTTTTAATGCTGATATCTGCATTCGCTGATTTTTCAAAAATAATTCAAATAATACTTGAACCGAATGCCCACTCTGCTTAAATGCCGTGTATATATTATCAACATCTTTGTTGCAACAATGAAAACTGAAAATGCACCGTGCACCCACACAATAATATTCTATTGGGGCAATGAATACATTATTTATTAGCCATCAAGCAGGGGTACCTACTCAATAATATTATAATAAACGTGAAGGTTATTCGATCCACATTCAGAAAGGAAGACTCTGAACACTTTAATCCACTTTGCTATTCCAGACGATCCAGTTGATTGAATTTTCCCTGTGGGAAAATGACAAGTCACAAATAGCTGCATAATGCTCTACATATTTTAAGCAGCATGAATTATACAGTCTAAATCATATATTATGCTGTATAAAATATATGATATGTAAATAGAAGCACATGTAGACATGACAGGTGGTAGTGGTACTAGATAATGTGAAAATTGACAGGATATCCTCGACAAAATATTACTACATACTACCAGCATTATCTCCAAATGATTAGAGAGGACACAAGAAATAGGCACTGCTGGTTTTGGTGTACTTAAACAGTTTCGTTATATAAAACTACACTATTATTATACCTACTCTAGGTACTCCACTATTGACTCTAATGCTACACACAATATTATTGCTGGGAAGTTTTTGTCTGGCATATCCAGGTGAAGATTTAAGGAGAATAAATGCATAGAGGCAGTAAAGGGTTAAGTTTATAAGGTTTGTTTGAGGCATGAGCATGACTGACTTGTACTGTGATTCCGGTTTCAATGAGACAAAAAATATCAGCTGCTTGCTACTGCTAGCTGCCTCCTGCTTTTTGGAACCTGTCAAGAACTTCGAACTATAACTACTTAAACCAGTTGCCACGCTACTAGTTTCCAGTCTTCCGAAATCATATTTATTTTCAAAGAAAGAACAGGAGCGAACCACTTTTACCACTATTTATTGCACTAGAATAATATATTCAGCTAGGTATGTGTATCACTTCAACTAAATGACTGTACCCTTTTAGGCTCAGGTATTATATTTCCACGTTTAACCGAACAGCATTTATTTTACCATGTAGCATATAAATGGGAGAATTATATTTCAAATTAGGTAATAAGCACATTTAGCTTTTCAAATAACGCGAAATTTTTCAAGGTGAACATTGAAATGAAATAAATAACTACCTACTCAACAAGATTTGACTGCTATAAACATAAACTTCATTTCAATTTTGTGTAACTCGACAGTTTATAAACTTTATAACACCGCCTATTGCATTGCACCACACTATACTACCTGATGTCATACATTTATAATTTGTAGCTGATGTTTAAAATAAAATAACAGATTTCTACCTGCTAACAAATAGTATTTGTCCGTTTAAATTTTGTAGACTGTGCCCATTAATTGAGGAGAAGGGTTGTCATGTTTAGATAATAAATGCCACGCAAAATTACAGTGGCGAAAACAATGTAATGTGAGCTTTTGAGTCTGCTCTTACCTATACTACGTTTTACAATTCTAAATTGAAATATTTTTAAGGCCAACTTGGTAACAATAATATATAAGGACAATAAAAGTGAAATGTTGGATTTGTTTTTATATTTAATATTCTACCATATACGATAAACAGAAAATGACAGTCGACTGAGGATTTTGTACTACTAACTTCATCACATAATTCTTGGAATAAAATGTAACAGAGCTACAACTAATCAACTGCATATTATTGACTATTAGAAATGTATTTAATATGCTCTGCTCACCCATGGCCTTGGTTGTTAATTTTTATTTAGAAGCAACATACAGACATTATGACGTTGTGTTGATATACTTAATCTTAATACGCATACATATCGTAAAATTCACACCCACAGATTGTTAATGTTCTAAAGCAGGTTTTGCTAAATAACTTAATCATCGTTATCACTGACAATTACGATTTAAAAAATTGCTGATTTCTTTTTTTAACTTGATATAACCTGCACCTGACGGGAACAAATAGCAATATGAACGCTACAGTTATTGCATTAAATTGCATTCCCTCATTAAACGAGAATAACTTACATTATAGATTTACGGCAAATTTTTGACTAGAGATGAATGGCGTGTCAACAGATTTTCAAGGTAAATCTGCCAAGTCAATCTCTGTTAGTTCTGCTACAGTATTATCTTTGCCATCATCAAACCTTTAGCTTATGCTTGAACATTTTACCCAGAAACCACTCCTTTGTTCATCCAAGTTCTGTATTTGCGTATTCAACTTCAACTTACAGTTGTGTATTACTTAGGTGGATGGATTTTTTCTAAATCACGTCAGTTTTCATACTGGTGTTCTTTCAGATGTGAAATGCAATACAGGATAAAATACAGAAGATAACTGATGATTAAATAGCTGCTATTACCAGAGATACGAAACGTACCAAGTGAATTCATAAAGCAATTCAGACGGAAAAGAAGTTGAAATAATGCGATGGAACGTTCTCGACAGAAATTGCATGCAAATATTAATTAACTTGACTGCATTTTTTTATAAATCATTCTGAACATTATTATCTGCTGTTTTCTCAACCATTAATAAGAGCACACATTGTATCCTCAGTCAGTTTCGGTAGAGATCCAATTCTATGGATAAAAGTAACAAATCCTAATCTCACTAAATAAATAAGTAGTATGGCAGTAACCTATTTATGTGTAAGATTAGAACTCATGTCGGGCTTAGGCAATAATTTTTGCTGAAACGTGAGTGGTGCCAAAATATATTAGATGTTGTAAGGATGAAAATAATAGAAATACGCCCCTTATTGTATTTGCAGGAGATTCCAAATGTTTTAAAATGCAAAGCCATAAGTCAAATTTGTTAAGCCCTCACATAATTTTTAATTCGTTGCTTTTAGGAGATTTCTTATAAAAAAGAGAAAGACTGTGCTATACAATATAACTGGTAAAAATCAGGAAAAAATAATTTTCCCATGTACTTATTCATTATTTATAAGGTAAACTGGTCCACTACATAAAATGGCAATTATAGAGATTATGAAGCCAGTGAATGATCAAGTACGTGGCTCTGCTAAAAGGGTTTCAGCATTCTTCGAGATATTCTCAATTATTTAAGAAGCTTTGTTCATCCCCTTTGTTTTTTGCATCCGTTTCATGAATCATAGAGGCAGGCATCAATTGGCCAAAGTGCATTCAATGTATTCATTCTAAATTAATAAATAAAAAGGTACCTACGACGGCTAATGGTGTATCTATGTATAATATGGGAAAACTATACATAGTATAATTACTTGTGCAATGGACCGCCTCTTTTATTGCGTGCTGCTAAATACGACCTTTTACATGACGCTAATCAACATAAGTATTAATTTATCACCTTCAAAAAACACTCTTGAGAATAAAGTTCATCAAATAATAATTCGTTCATTAGTCATAATACGCTGTAGCAATAAATCTCGGTGCATGTGTCTACTAATTTCAGAAAGAGCTAAATGTACGGATACATCGAATTCACTTATCCTTCCTTTTACTTGTTATCTGTAGATATTTTCATGGGGTGTAATTATCACACAGACAGACAGATTACATAACAGTCTATGAAGAAGTTTGCAGACCACCCTTAGTTAATTGGCACTTAAAATCACGCAATGTGCCGGCGTGTCTTTACGTGCATAGATATATATACATACATACAGGGGAGATGGAGAGAGCTAGTCAGCCACCTTAAATTCTAAGCTTACGAAGGAGTTACACATTAGCAACCGTTTTTATGTCTCCTGAGATGTTACTAACTTTTAGTTCTTAGCAAAATTTTATGATGTAAGCGGATTTGCTGTTGTGAGATATAAATTGCTCTTTTGTTTACAGTCCAAGTAATTCATTTCTCGAAAATCTCAAAAAAGACAATCATCGCATTTAGTGTTAGTGGCTGGAGAGTGTATTCATGTAAGTTGTCTCAACTCCTAATAACTATGTATAGAGAACATACAGGAAAATAGTGGCACAATTACATGTGTGAGGAGCAAAAAATAAAAGGAAATAGAAAGGAAAGGACATGTAGTGTACTTAAACGCAATAGAATTATAGAAACGCTATCATCTCATCACAACTCTCAGTCAGTCAGTCACTATGTAGACTTAAACAATTATTAGCCTACCTACATAAAACTCCTCTGCTTCTGACGCGTATGTGAGTGAGCTCATTCAGCTAATAAAATTATGTGTCTGTCTGTTTGTCTGTCCCTCTAATATATATCATATCCCCTGCCATCGTAGGCTCAACAACAGAATGGAGAAGGAAGGAAAGAACTACTTTCTGCTCTGTCTACTTCGGAATTCTGTGCCGATAGTGGATTATTATTGCAAACTTAACGTAACCTGCTTCTTATTTATGTATGTAAGTATTTCAGTGTCGGTATACTTACCAACAAACAACCACTGCTAATACAATGGCAAAATTATAACCACTCACTAACGAATGCTACACACCTAAATACAAAATGATATAATGCAATAAAATCGAGGGAAGATATTGTACCTACTTACTTAATGTAATCCAATGTAATAATAATGTGTCAAAGAACTGACGAGCATCTGCCGTGGGAATAGTTGAGACTTGTACAATAATTTCTGATGATGGGGCTGATATCAACGTTGTTAAGTCGCAGTCGGTTATTTATTTGCCTTACAAATGCCTCAACAATATGTAATCCTTTCATAATTAACTCGGTGATCTACTGGCTACTGGTATTTATGACTTTTTTCTTTCGTTCCAACGTATAAACGTAAATAAATAATAACTACCTACATACTACTGGATAGCTAGCTATGTTTTTGCAATGTGAGCACAACTATTAATTCCATTCAGCTTGCCCAACGTTAGTTTACTTAGTATTTAACGCTTACCTGCCAAGGCAAATCCTCTGCTGCAATCCAACCACTCATTTCATTCACAACTCTCAAGAAAATTCCAAAGATAAAACTTTTTTCTCCGCTCTTTTATTACTTTTCACGCTCGTAGTATTACACCTTATGCATTCGTCACTGCTATTGCTGCCGTTGCTACATAGTAACATCCCTTACGCTGCACTTTTTGCATTAAATCCTCTGGAAACTATAGCTAAATATGTTTGCTCAGTGTATAACATTATTAATACACCTTGAATTCATCGTGACTTCACAGGCACGTACAAATATATTATCCTATTTGAATAAGTATGCTTCGTAGTCATTGAATTTCATCACCCCGTCATATAAAATAGAAAACCCCTCCATTATTTTATTGGCAATGAAACACAATATATTGCTTACTTGCAAAACGCCATTTCAAAAATGTTGATCTAATTGATTTTATGTGAGACAATTATATTGCTGCAGAAAGGATACATGTATTGCATATTTGTACGCAGCAACGCAGCTACTACATAATTAAATTAACACTAAGTTACCTATATTACTTATGAACACAATGCGTTGTAGTTGTAGTATTCTCCCTTAAATGAACCTTAAATCCTATACAAAAGTTCTCCGTTTCGTTACTTGCCAATTACGAATCATATGGAGATTTTCATAATTAAAATGATGCAAAAATATTGCAAATTAATAGGCGGAAGAGGTTTAAAGAATAGTACGAAGATATTGGCCGCTGCAAGATTATTTCTGCAAATGCATTAAACAATTAGGTACTAAATTTTTTATGAGTGCTATGCAGGCAAATAAATCATACCTGAGGAATAGATATAGTACCTAATCAAATTATGAATTAGCAGTCCAAAATAAAAGGTAGCTTCGTCTTAACATATTAATCCATTGCCAATGATTGGAATAATATTCGTATTAACGTCGGTTCCAACTTTATGCATATAAATGATTAAAAATCAATGTCAAACCATCACTAGTTTTAGACAACTCGGTTTTGAGAACAGTTGAGCAACTGGGATTTAACTTTCGTCAGCCTAATCTACTTGTCATCAATGGGAAACATTATGAAGTGCTATAAACAACCACCAGTGTTGTTATACATAAGAAGACACAAAAAGGAGTAATTTTTAACTGGTTAGAAAACGAATATTACAAAAGCAATAAAAGTCCTACTTGAGCAGAACTGTTGTGGTTCCTTAGTCCTTAGCTATGACAAGTACATGCACCGAAAGGCCGATTCTTTCCCAACCAACCACTAAAACCTTACAAAGTACATGTATTTCTGTTTCGCTTGACAAAACCACAAATAAACACGCGTAGATTGAGCTCTACATAATATAGAGACATACCACAGGATTTTGTTTCGTTCTGCATTATAGTCATAAATGTAGAATAGGGCATAAAATTGAAAAGATGTTTTTAAAATAATGACGCAAGAATTCTCAATTCCAAAGCAATTAAATCTTATTTGATTTCAGTATGAAGTAGTCGACTACAAAAATCCGAATTATCCGCTCTTCCTATAACTGGCACCCTGCAATGGGCAATGTACTATAATAATGTGAAGTCTGTGGTTTTTCTTACCTATGCTCGTCTCGTCGTAGGTACCTAATGCAATGCCAGCTAAAATGCTACACATTCATTGACAGTGAAACTGAGATTAGGCACGAGTCGGGCCGGGCAGTTCAATACAGAAATAGTATGGAGCTGGAGTACCTATCGTTGAAAAGCGGGCGACATGATCGGGGTGCCTGCACAACTTCGGATACTACATTATCTCGGTTTATAATCATAATAATCCCTAAATCCGAGTCCCATTGATATCAGGGTCATTCTCATAGCGATTTCCTCCTTTTACATGCTCTACTGCCATTAATGAAGACATCGTAGCAGTAGGTAACTGAATTAGAATGGCCTGACTTTGCCTTTTACCGCATGCACACTTTTTCCTTGTCCAAAACTCGTCCATTATCAGGCAATACTAAAGGTCATTATTTTACTCCATACTTCATTATATTTTTACTCACAGTTGTGAGCTATATTTGTACTTAAACTGTTTCATTTCAATCCAAATGAAAGTTCACGTTTGGTCCAAGGCACTAATTATTAAAAACTTGAATCATTTCAGATCTAAATATAAAAAAATTCACGAACCTTAATTAATAGTAGAAACTGTTATCACTTATCTTGACAAATATAACGCCCGGAAATTTAAGCTATTTAGCTATACCTATTCATTATTAAGGTGTTTTTTCGAGGATTTTTAGTGGGAGTGAGCTGTTACATTTCTGGGCTAATCTCAGGATATTCATATTACTATATACACTGCGAATCGCAGTCTGCAATGTCATTTTGTAGCCCACAAACTGGCATTTCTCTACAGTTGTCGTAGAAATTGTAGGGTAAATAGCTAGCCGTTCGTTTTATATCAAGTTTCAGTGAAATGGAGAGCATTGTTGGACAATTAAACACAGTTTTTACACTATTATGGGTGTCCCAAATGAATATATTAGAATCAATATACTACAATGAAATTTAGTTTTTTGTAACACAATGGACGTTTTTCCCAGCATTGTAATATTCACGCATACATACGCCCATGTCAAAAGTAACTTAACTATCATTATGAAAAAATGCAACAAAAAAAATGTAGCTAAAGAATGTAAACCATTTTCACGGTGAAGTTCAGCTCAATCAATATGACTTTCATTGTATTTAATTTATCCAACTGTGCAGATTTAGATAAGAGGAAATCTATGCTTTCTCCAAAATAACAAAAACTGGAAAAGCTCGCGATGCGAATTACTTACTTTGTGCATATTTATATGAACCATGAAGCAGGTATCAATTTAATCATTTGTTTCAACTGAAACCTTTCTAAAAAAGTGACCTTACATCTCCTCTCTAACTACGACATAAAATTCGGGTTAGTGGTCTGCTTAATGACTTTGATACATACTAAAGTTCAGTACGTATGTGGTAAATTGAGTGAATTTGTGTTGGGATTTTCCATAGAAAACCGTAGAATTTAGGTACGCAGTAAAATAATCATTATCTAAATGTTCCCATAAAAATTTAAACTCCTAGTAATATTAAGAATTTTTGTAACGGACGATTATTCACTCTACAAAAACAAATTCGACTATAAATATGGAACCCTTTCTTCGCAACAATTACTTGTTACAAAACAAGAAATACAATGGCGAATGCGAAATAAAGTCACTACGTAGATTATTATAGTAGACACCGAAGGCAAAGTACTTGTATATGTTATAGGAGTCAAATGGACCTAATAAGGTTCGAACAAGTAACATTTATAAGTGCTAGCTAGCAAGGTGTGCATTTAAAGAAAGGAAAACTGAGAATATCATTTCAAGGAAAGGTAGTAGAATATTGTGTGGTGGCTAATGGCAGGTAGCAATAGGAAATCTCTACTATTGAATACCAAAACATTCGTGGATGTAATAGGATGTGGAAATGTTGTCGCTTGTTTTGCTAAGCTTGAATTGAAAGCCATTTGAATGCTTCCCTATAAAAGGATAGTGGATCTGAAGAGAACTGCTTCAATTACAAACAAATACATAAGACGTTTTCCTAAGGTAAACCAGTCAGGTGAAAATCATCGTTTGGCTTATTCCTTTGCCTATTGGCAAGGTGAGTTATTGTAGATATGGATATGGATATAATAATATTGCATTGTGTAAATTCTATAGAAGAAAGGGAACAAAAATAATTTGCTCCTAACAGGATTCGTTGCACTTGAGTAGATCTAACTTTAGAATTGTACGGGAACAGGAATTTCGGAAACTAAGGCTGTTTACGGCTCCCTAATAAATATAACTTGGCTTTGCCCCTCCAGAAAATTATTTAGTTCAAGAAAATGACGGAATACTTATCATCAGTTGCGGAAATTAATTTGTCATAATCTGTTTTATTAATGTGTAGTTACGCTGAGATACGTAGTACGAACTTCATTTATTGTACCAATCAATTGCTTGTAGGGGAATGAAATAAATCTGATATCGTAAAACTATTAGACCGACAGGAGCTGTAGTACAATATTCATTGCCTAAAATAGTAAAAGTAAATAGCATTAGTATAGCCACACTGTTTCTCCATTTTACAATTAGTTCACTCACACATTCCCTTATTTGTAAAACACTCTCAACAAAAGTCAGATTCTTTTTCACCAATGGCCTGTGCAACTTGGTCCACTTTTACTTGTATGCAGTCCCTATCTCTATGTTATTATATAGTTGTCAATCTCAGTCAGTTCTACTGAATGTAAGAAAACCGTGTAGTCCTTGATATGTCATTGGGCTTTATTTAAGGAGGCAGGGAGTAATTTATCTACTAAAGTGTGTTTTTCGGCTAAAACTCACGCCAACGCATTACAACGTACAATGAAATGGGATTGTAAGAACTTGATATATAAACTCGACTGCAGTTTCCAATATTTGGACTACTGCTTTGCTTAAGTTTCTTTTGCTCTATGATAAATATATTATTATGTACATGGTGCATGCCTACTATATTTTTCTGTATTAAGTGCATGGGGATTTGACTTCTTATACACAAAAACTGAGAAAAAATAACGCCGCTGCCACTCTTCACGTTTTAAATTTTATAAATCTACAAATGCACACCTATTACCCATACGTATGTACATGCAATACGTACAGTGCATGTCAGAACGTTAACTTTAAGGATATTTAATTGTCTAAGGAAAATAATTATTATTTTAATATGTCATTAACAAAAAGTATGGCTTACCATGCAGTAGCTATTATGGCAAGATGTCCATTTTGTGCATAATTTAATTGGTCTACTGTAAATGTAACTGACTGTATTTCTTAATGAAAATTAATATTATGCTATTTTTGATATCTGGCTGGATGGAATGCAATTTATTCTGACCCTGTAGGAATCATAGAAGAAATGCCGTGCGCTTAGAGTAAAAGTATGAATGAGAAAATTCTCAACAAGTTCAGAAATGACGGAAACAGAATGGAGACAAATAGAGAGGCCAAAGAAGTTTTAACGGAATGATAATATAGCTCATTGTTTGCTGAAAGTCATTGTTCTGTGAAAAGTTGAGAGTCAGACCCCAGACCAGGCAGAGGCAGGTTGATTTGGTAGCCAGATATTGAAGTTGTCGCTAGTAAAATCCTCTTTTTGTTCATTGTTGATGTTAAATCGTATATTATGACTACAGTATTATTTCGTGTGCCCATAGTATGCTATTTAGTTGTGCTGTGTCAAGAGAGTGCAAGTGAAAGATATAAGAAGAAGAATGGGACACATTCAGAGCAAAAAAAAGTGAGCAGAAAGTCAGTCAGGATATTATGTACACAAACAACAAAAAGAACACACTCTCATTTCTTTCCACAGAAATCTTTTAAGTCTTATGTCCGTATTATTGTGCACGTAGACGTAGCCCCTGAAACTACAGTCAGGCAGGTAGGCTTCTCCAAACATCAAAAGTTACAATAAAGTCAGCCATACCAGATATACATAGTACAGTAGCTACAATTGAATGGGCAGGGAATGGTTAAAAGTAATTGCAGCCGAAAAAGAAACGTCTTGGCGGACTGGACATGGAGACATGAAACGAGTCAAGGAACCGCTCTACTAATGTATTTCAACTTGGCTGCATTAATGCTAAGCTTATTACGATCCTTCTCCTTTCTCAATATATTTTGTCCAACACTCCATTTGAATCTGGTTTAATTTTTACACTGCTTGAAATTGGGAATAGGGACAAAAGTCCGTAGCGGACTAAAATCCAGGATTCCTAGGGCTGTGTGTTGACTAATGATGTTTACCTGGCTTGACTTAACTGAAGCTGACAATGAGAGTGAATGAGTGAAGTGAAACCCCTTGAGTTGTTAGTATTCCGAAGCTTACTTCCTGTCACGACCCATTCCATCTCAAGAAAATGCTCACTACTAATCCACATCACGAATCCAACAAACAAAAACCCACTGTAATGACAATGCAACGGAATGCATGCATACAACTCTCAGTGTTAACAAACCTACCTATGTCTCTATGCATATTTTAAACTATGAATCCGTAAGTATGCATTTTTTACCCAAGAGGAGTCTGTTTAATACAACTATAAAAATCTCTGAGCCTCTTCAATATAAGCTTTCAGTTTTTACTAGCACACAATAGAAATTTCTGTCCTTTTACTTGCTTACCTGTTTATATTTATTAAACATAGGTACATAGTTATATCTGTATACTGAAATAATTGCATGCATATTAAAATTTTCTACAATATTTATGCCAAGAAACTGAACTACAGACTAAATTGAAGGATAGGAATAAATGAATAGAATAAATGTTACAGTCAAACAAGTTCATATTGAACACAAATATTTTCTTAATGGCGCAGTGTAGTGTGTACTTAGGTGATCTGTACTGAGTAACATGCCGTAATTACATATTTGAATATGAGAAAATGCAGCTAATGATTATTACAGACGAGAACAGATAGAAAATGAGCCGCTTAACAATCCCAACTTGTGTGAAGATGAATGCCTGAAAACGTCTCTGTCATAAAAAAGTATTTTCAGCACACTGAAGCTTTATCTTCCTACCCAAAGTAAATCTTCCCCATGGAACATTATTTTTCTTATTTGTCGTGAGACAGAGAAATAAAAACCCTTGAATATCTAACTGTCTCGTAATGAACAAAAAGCATGAGAGGAATAATATGCCGACTCGAAGCTTAATTTACTCCACGAATATGTCCGGATGGACCAGCATCAATTCTTCGTAAAACGTGAGCTCTTTTCATAAGTATTTATGAAATATTCTGCTCTCTGAAATGAAAAGGGAGATTAAGTACTACGAAAACTGTTTTGACGGACAAATAAACGTTCTTTCTTCACAGGAAGCCAACGCAATAAAACGAATAAATATAGAAACAGCCATTATATATTGAGAGGAACTGCTTACTTCGTGTCCAACATTATAAATCCCTTCAAATGAAACGTGCTCTAACTTTTCACGAGAATAATAAATGCCTGCTAAACTACACAAGATGTTTACAGGAGTATTAAATAGTTATTGTCCTCTAACTCCTCTATATAATACTATTATGTAACAGTTAATAAAATTTAATAACTTTCAGCTGTTAACGAACTGCCTCCTTCATCCTTAACATGGGCATCCCAGTAGTTATGGGGCACTCTAGTACAAAATGTCAATATTATATTAAATCGTACAAGCTACCAAGATCAGCCCTAAAACGGACTAATTATAACAGTAGTAAACTATTAATATTATTTATCCTGTCATTTCTATATGAAGTCAAGGCTCGTACTGTTAAGGGTTGATCAATTCTATTAATGTGTACCTACCAAAAAATCACAAATAGAGGAAAATGGGAGGAGTTTTGAATTTTCGAACATTAGGTACCTACCTTTAAGCACGTAATGTTACTGAATTAATAAAATGTAGGGACATGCCACTTACTAAAATTAGCCAATATTTAAACTACGTAAAACGAATAGAATGACTGCAATAGCCACCCATATCATAAATAACATGCAAAAGTACGAATTATATATGACTATCTGTAATTACCTCAATAAAGACATTGACTACGAAATAGCAGAAATAATAAATTGTGAATTGTGAAGTACTCAAAAGAGGATAAAGCACGCTTGCACTTTCAACAACTCTTTTTTCTGTTGCTTTGATGGCTGGAGAGTATAAGTTAAGTTCAATTTCTTATTTTGCCTGGGAATAACAAGCTGAGAAGTAAATAATAATATATGTTCCTAGCTAGGTACTTCAGAATTAAAATTAAAAAAAACTCCGTGAAGAAAACATGAAGGGAAACACATCAAAGAAAAACGAAGTAGGTAAGGAAGCGATTGTATAACAATTTAGGTTGCCTTACTTCAACAATAAATGTATGTGTATACTTATAGGAACATGAAACAGCGTCAAATGAATGCTAGTTAAAAACTGGCAAAATATTTTCATACGACCATCAATCTAAAAAAGCTAAGGACTACACTAACAACTAGAGTACGTCATATGCTTTAAGGAGTTTAACAAATAATAATATACCTATTGTAGTATAATATAGTTGTTTATAAAACCCACACTCGCATAAACATGGTGCAAGCTGCAGACTATGGGTTTCCAAAAAGACAGTAGGTAATTGCAAAGAGTGTAATATAAAGAAGAGAGGCAGTGAGATAAACATACTAAAGTGGATATCTTTTAGTACTTTTATCCTCAATGTAATTCTATACTGTTGTGAAAAAGGACCTGAGTCTGTAAATTTGAAGAGATTTAAAATGAATACAATCCAGACTAGCTACAGCTAATTATTTTGTACGTATTATTGAATGGTAGACTTTATCTGTGTGATTTATTATGCACTATTCTATCTGAGCATGCACTTGGTACTTACTAATGCAGCAGGCTCACCATTACTGTGCATTGATAAGTGGTTATTTTAGGAAATGGATAGTTACTGTAATTGAATTGGAAGCTGAAAACCAGCAATTATGAGAGCAGTGAAGGTAGACAAACACGGCACTCAAGAAGACTCTCCTCTTTCCCAACTTGTCATCTCTGTCGTCAACTGAGGCTTACACGGTAATTAACAGACGACAGGCAGGTTCTAGAATGACTCAAACGTCTACTGCATGAGAAATAAACTTGGAGCTATATGAACGCTACACGCTACACCTCCACTCCACTTTGCTATTCATTGCATTAAAGAAAGACCTTGGATATTAGACGGGTAATTTCGCCTGTGTAGCCTAGTCAACTTGAAATGGTTCCTGTCATCGAGGTACATAGATAGACTATTATTGTATTATTTGTGATGTGCATTTTACCCCTGGGAGTTGATTTTAATCTTCTCATTAATTGTATGATAGTCTCCTTATTATGTTATTTCGCAAATGGATTGACTTTTGAAATTGCATTAAGGTCTACAATAAAACTGTCAAATGTACACATTAAATGTGGGGAAATTGACATCATAGAAATATGATTTATTTTTGCTAAAACAGCACATTTTTTGAAAGGAATCATATTGTCGTTGCGATAATACAATAATAGAAATAATTGCAAAAGTAAAACTTTTTTAGAAACCCAAACCACCATTTTGATTGCCTTGCTATTTTATTTTGTTCAATTTGAACTGAAACGTAATGTTGGGGTTTAGCTCCGTTATAGTCTTGGTCCATAATATTTTATTAAATTCTTTTGTGATGACTATTTCCTTATTTTAGTAGCTGTACACTTTCAAAATTGGAGCAAAAATTCATCCATGCATGCAACGACATACACACAGAAATGAGTCTGTGACATGATAAGGTGTCATCAAAAAACGAGTTAATCGTTTTGTAATAGAAAATCATTGTGTAAGACGAGCACTACTGAACTTCATACACCATTTTAGCCACATAGCATCCAATAACTATACTTTTCCTATGTCATATTATTCCCTGTCGCTACAAATGTATTTAGCAACTTTGGAAGTTTCCTTATAAATGGCCATTCTGCTATGAAAAGAATTCTGAATCTTCTATCTATGTTTAAATAAGCACTAAGGTAGGTTTATATTACTGAACACAACACTACCAGTTGCCAGTTGCCATACAAAAGAGGAAACTCGAGGAGCTGTTTGAAAACCACAAAGTCTAGCCATAGCCACTCATCTGAAATCAATGTACTGTTTTGTTCACCTTCGAATCTCTTTGCTCTTGAGACATTTCTCATTTTTCTCTTCCTAATAACAAGAAAACTTTAATTGCTTTCGATTCAATTGGTTGCAATTTATTTCCTAAGATTTACTGACGTTATAATTTTATCTGACAATGAGTAATGAAATTGTGTTCAGATGTTCACTTGAGTAGCATCTTCGCTTAATGTACCAAATCCATTCAATTCTTATTTATAGAAACGTTTATGTAGTCCTCGAAAATAAATTTACTTTGGTTGTGCATATAACAGGTGAATAGATTTTTGCAGCAATGTATTTTTTGCAGAGAAATGAATACAGGTATTTCCTATTTATCCACTTAATAACAAATGATTTTGCTCCGCATTGCATTATCTATGAAACGAAATGATTGAGAGAACACACAAGTTTCCTTAATCTCAGACCAATTTGTTTGAGGAGATGATTAGCTTCTTTTTTTTTAGAGAATGTTCAGATCGTAAACCTCCAAACAGTCCAAAAATACCGCTACATTAGATTTATTTCGCCCTAATAGGGGTTTTCACAGCAAAATCTTATTGAATACGTACCAAGTTATCTTAGTATTTATATATAGATAATAGGATAGTGGTTTTTGGAGCAATAATCGTTTCCCTGATATTAAATATTAGAGCAAATAAGACCAGAGTTCTAAAGTGGTATTTATGCATTGAATAGACAAATATAATATAATTATGAAGAGCTAGTAGTACATAGTTGTGCAATAGAGCTTTTCCAAAATCCGCTGCCTTAATTGACTGTTCATCAAAGTTGGGTTTTAATTGAAAGGCCAGTGGGGATTAGGTTTGCACGTATACCATTCATTATTATATTAAAGAAGGATGTTCATCCATTTGTGTTAGTGACTACTCTAACTTTTTGGCTACTCGTGCTTGACTTGACAGAACGAAGGCAAAAACGCAAACCACCAAACAAGATAACTTTAGTTAGCATTCTTCTTCATTAAATTACGATCTTAATTGTACGCATGAGCTCGGCTCAAAGTGCGTAATCTGCCAGACTATATTATTTATTTACAATTAAGTAAAGCACTTGGTTTGCAGTGGACATTACAATTAGTTTTCGCAAACTCTACTTGATACAAGGAAATAATAATAATATGTAGTATGCATCTATCAAAATAATGTGCTCATAGATGCACAGATAAGTACATTATTTGAAGTAGGTAGTCGCTCTGGGTGCGAGCGTCACTTTGTAACTACAGTTTTCATAAAGATCTACGTGCTGTATTTGAGGCTACATACGTCAAAGTCTAGCCGAGCTAAAACTGTTAGAATCTGCTAAAACAGTCATTAACTTGATAATAAGTAGCAGCTGTACTGTGAGACTACTGTGTTACAATTTACAGCTATTTGAAGCTAAAAGTCTCTTAAGGCGTATATCATCTTCTCAACGAGATTCATGAGTATGATGGTCACGGCAACTATAGCTAGTAAATGCATTGTAAATGCATAATATTAGATTAAATCTCTAGAGGACTAAAACTGTTAAGCTGACAGAGATGTGTGGCTCACTAAGAAAAATTAAATGGAAAAGCAAGAGACTTTTTAAATTGCACGACTCTTTTCTGCCGCTAAGTAATCTCTGTTATTTCGTCATGAAGCCTGAAAATATTCCCCGTGAACTGTACTACAGCACAACGGGAAGATAATTACAACATTATGCTCATTTTGTGACCATTTTACTATCATCCAACCAATATCATTCTTTTACAGTTTTCTAATCAGAAAAAGATATTACGCAAGTTAAGCATAATTCAAAATAATTATTTTTGATATTTAACATTAACACTATGGGTAGCGTTAATTTGAGAAATAAGACATCTATTGACTATGCAAGTGGGTACATAGCCTATTTTCTCTATGAATACATAGTCCACGGTAATTGGTTTTGGATTGTGCATTTTTATAAATTGAGCACACTCTATAGTCATTTCAAAGATTACTATCATTCCTAATTCTTCCTTATATCATTCCGCTGGTCAGCATGAGAAATACGTTTGCATTCATTGATTAAAAGGCCTAAAATATATTTTGAATGACTACCTGGTAATTGGAGGAAGCTCAAAATCAAAAGTAGGTAAATGTACCTACCAATGGACTTCTATATAGGTAAGTAAAAAAAAGTTGGTTCTCAGTTCTGTCCTGGGACTACAATAACAAAGAAAGTAAGACCTGAAAAGTTAATTGTATAGATGTCATTAAGATACATTACGCGGATATAGCTGAGTGATAATAAACAAGTTGACCGGTAAACAGAAACCCTCAATCGCCTACCAAAGTCAATCAAAGTCATGCAATAGGCAGCTTCAGTCATTTTGTTTAAAAATGCAACTCATTAAAGCTACTCCTTTGGAATTTACTAATGCATTATTACAGGATATTTGAACGAATTAATGAATAGCTAAGTAATAAACCATCGTAAACCAAAGCACATAAATAAGTACCGGAATGTCCTTCACCTAATGGCCTAACTTTCAATCAGTAACTTCTCTTTTGACTTCAGTTGTACACAAACGAAGTTTGAAGGGAGCAAAAAGTTTTGTTGTACATCAGGGAAGACCCGAACTCCTAACACCCGCTGATTGATAACAATGCCATCATCCCCTTACTTACATTGTATGAAAGACAGTCATTAGAAAATCAAAATGTTGGTCACTTTATTAACAATTAGATAAAAAAACATAAACTTGACATTCATAGAGACGCTAGTAATCTTTTTTTTTAAAGGGTGAACGCTCTAACTTATCCGGTCCCTGTGATAGTACATCAATGGAAATTTTGTGGCTGACAGACTCAGTTGCAGAGTTACATACAGACATACAGATGGATCGTTCGCATAAAGCACCGTTCCGGTGCTTAATAATGTTTGTAAGTACCTACTTACTTACACTTTAATAAGAAAAGTGTTCTACAATGTATGATTTTTCTATGTAGGAGTAATACATATTATGAGAACAAAGTCTGAAATACTTTAAGACACTTTATTAATAGCATAGTGAGGAGGTTTTTGAAATGGAAGGGGAAATAACAAAACCTAGGCAAATATTTTGAAGTACATCCGTTGATAATAAAATAACACATCGTACACAACGGCACATTCATCATTTGTCATTTGAAAGTCAAGGAGCCTTAAGGAGGGATTTTATATTATAAGTAGTAATCAGTATAGAAGAGCATTCGAGTTACTAAATAGAACGAGAACACAATAGGAAAACTATACACCACATTCATATATCATTCAAATGTTGCATGTAAAAATCCTAGAAATGTATGTAAGAACATTTCGTTCTTTTAGCTAAATGGTTTTTGAGATTTCACAAGATTACTTTTCGGTGATGCCATTCCGTTCTCGCTCCCTCAAAAACTTTTCTTGTTTTACCAAACGGTATTAGTTACAAATATTCAGCAACTATTAGTACTAGACTAGTATACTACATAAGAGTCACATAGCAGTATACGGAACTAAAAGACTCACTCTCAGTAGACAAGTAGCAGCTAAAAAAATAAAATATCATCACAGTGTATACGCTATTGCCGAATATGTTGAGCTTAATCATTCATGCTTCCTCCTTTTTCGTGCACATGTGTCAGACACATTAATCTGCACGTAGGTATATTGTTACCAAACTCACAACTAAATAAAAAGTTTTTGCATGCAACACGGTATTAACTGAACGGAACCTAAATAGGCCAATAACAAAGCAAACAGAGTTAATATCCAGTCAAAATATTTGTGTCTATACATTACCTAAACAATGTGCTCAGCTCAAAATATAAATTGTTTGTGTTTACTCGTTGCCAAATTAAGTAGGTAGCTATTTATGTAAAATAATATGCATGTGTATATGGTAGAATATAAATAGCAAGTATAATATTATTATAACGCAGGCACTATAGTAGCAACTGGTTTTGAGTCCTAGATTTATATAAGAAAGAGATAGATGAAAGAAAAGAACTGAGATCGAGAGTGAGCATAAATAGATTATGTTACAGATTTATAGTAAATAAAAGACAATGTAATATGATACGAGGAGCTCTATACGCCAGAATGATAAAGCTTTAGAAATGTGCCTTTCTTGTTTTCCCTCCACTTATTACTTGTGTTAACTTCTGCAGATCAGAGAATCACTTACAGAGCTACGATAACTTTACAATTACAACAGTTGTGTGATGCACACATGGACTAGTATGCAGATATGCTCAAGATGTTCAACAAGCCTACAGGCATATATTTTCTGATGAACAGATGCGAAGGCGAAGAAGAACATATGCAAAGATAAGCTTTATAGGTGGAGATAACACATGCACGGGGGAATTCAATGGGCCTAAGTCAATGAAATTACAAAGAGTAGATGAAGAGCGTTAAGTCAGAGGAGAGAAGAAAAGAATCTTCTATAATGCAATCAATGTATATGCGTGCACGTATTAAAGCAACCAAATCAAAATAAACACATCAACTATGAAATAAACAAAATGCATCATTGCACTAGCTATTATTAGCTCGAAAGAGTATGATCCTGAAAAAGTAGGTAGGTATCGTCCTCATCATCATCCCCCCAATCATTTTGCAATCAGCACTACACCGTACAGTAAATTAAGCCACCGATATGGTACTACCTCAAAAATAACTGTAACGAGTTGAGTGAGTCAGTGTAGTAATGAAATGCCCAGTTAACGCTTGACCCCTTTTCCGGTGTGTACTTCCACATTTATACTTAAGTGATCATTAGAGTTAAAATATAACAACACATAAGACAGCCACTATCTAAATCTTCCTCAAACTGTAACACACAGAGAATTCATTAATTTCTCACTTTTTAAGAGAAAGACGTGATGCACGTGATGATAAGCCTGACGACATGGTGTCTACTCTTCCCTGTGCCTACCATCTGTAACTCTGATATAGGATACGAACTATGAACCGCCGTGAGTTTTTTGGAGACGTTTACTTTGTATGCAAGCATAGTGGATGGTGAATGGTGATGAGAATGACATAAAAATGAAATCAGCTACTACAATAATGTATGGTAAAATATAACTGCGTTTTAATTTGAAGGGAAAATTTTAGAGTAGATTCGTAGTCGTAGTGCAGTGATATTTATCTGTCTTCTTACATAGTGCGCTTTGCATGAAGCATAAGAAATGACATAAAATGCAGTTGTATAAGTACATACATATGAGAAGTGGGCTATGAGCTATGCAAACTGTCATCTTATAAAATATTAAGAAGCTTCTTTGAGTGATAAAAACTATGGCCTTATTAGTTCGTTGGAATTTACTGCTTTCTTCCCTGTAAAAAGTGTATGGGCTTTAGAAATGCAAATCTTTCGAGAGTTTTACTGTGTCAAAAGTTAGAAAATCTGCAGTTCTTCCTACTATAATTTTATAGCAGTATTTATATACTTACAGTGCAGCTAAGTAAATAGAAGTGGAAGTAGAAAATAGCTGCCTTCCACTTATTATTCGTGTCTAATCAATGACTAACATTCGCCTCACATATTAATGCTCCTCATTATTCTAAATTGATAACTAATTCATTTTACTACGCTTAGCTAACGTTCCAAAACACTTTTTCAGGGGGCTATGGATAAACTATTTATTACTGCAATTTATTTACGATTAGTGATTAGCGACACTGCCTCTGAGCAGAAAGAAACTTTCGAGGCAATTAGTAGTCACAGGCAAAACACAATAACGACCCATAGCACAGATAGCCTCTGTGTACTTTATAATTTTATGGACTAGGAAATAGAAGCCACGTAAGTGCAGAAGAAGCAAACATCAACTTTTAATGCTACCAGCTATAACAACACAGCAAAGGACAGGCATTCCTTAATAAGTGAACTGTTCAAGCCATATAGCATTAATTTAGTAGTATGTAGTAGCTAGTAGGTAGGTAGTAAATAAGAAGAGGAAAGGGGCCTCACCAGATTCCCAATTGATAGCAGGCAGGAGAGGAAAAGACGGTGGACACGCTCAATTATTGTTTTTTATAGTTGGAAGCACTTGGTAGGATTTGATGAGACTACTTAATGAATTTAAACTCAAATGTAACGAAATGAAAAATGTCTTAAAATTAAGTTTTCCACTCAGAATAGACTTATGTTGATTCGAATGCGAAGGAGGAAAGAAATGCCGTCAAATTCACTTAAAAGAAATCCAACTTTGTATTTGTTCAAACTAATTGGCAGTAGCTATGCTATAAATGGACTTTGTCTTCAATGAAAGGTGTAGTGACTGCTGGGTATCTCTTATTCTCAGATAAAACAGAAAAGGCACGTAAATAAGAATCTCCTTTATGTAGTAGATACTTACACAAAATCAACACGCACATAAGTGAGAGTGAGCATTAAACTTTTCTCAAGACGTATAAAATAAAATCTATGTACATGTGTAGCTCTTCTTCTGGCTGCCTACAATTTGTATTAGTTCCTTGGCATTGAGCAAAAACAAGTTGATTTAATTTGATTGCTTTGGATGAACTATTCTCTGTGTACACGGAGCTAATCTGCCAATTTCATCATTGCTAAAGTCCTATAATATTATTGCTATTACAGCTAAGCACTGGCTTCTGTTTTTTCCACTTCTTTCCACTTCTTACGATTAGTAGTATCCTTGAGAAACAGAGATACTTTCTTTAAGCTCCTCGCTCAACACTTTTCTTTATCTCCAATCTGCACCAAGAGAACTACCTCTACTACGTAAGTAGGTACACTGTACACTCAATGTACCTAATCACACCTTGTTAAATATTTCTTCCATTTGAAATGGATCATTCGTCATTATCCCTAGCTCCTAGTCATAACTTATCAATCAGTTTGTTAAACATGAGATGAGGCTCAAAGCGAACTTCATAAGAATACATCGTTCCCAAAGATTATAAACAACCACTCTTCTCTCTCTTCTCTTCAATTCACTGCCTTTTTTGCACTCACTTTTACGCCAGAACAGAAATGCAATTATTAATAAGTTGCACTCTACACACCAATCAATTTGCACTGAATCCATCAATTACTCTAAGTATCTGCAAATTCTTCACACAATATGATTTTTGCAAACAAAAATGGGAAGACTTCTATTAGTTATCCACTACATCACGTAATTCAGATAGAGACATAAAGAACAAGCTCTATCTTTTACTTTTATACTTGTATACGTACTTTTTTGTTCTGCCAATATAAAAATACAGCCCATCAATTCTATCGTTTATGATATTCAGCGTTATTATATTATCTGTAGCTTGTAGTATCTCACAAATTATACAGCACAACCATTTACCTTACTTACCATCGCACTTAATTAAATATGAAGTCTCATCTTCTACTACGCTCTGCTAACAATTCGTTTAGCTACACATGTCCAAGCAATCAACAAACTTTAGTGTTAACCATCATCTTCTTATCGCTTCATAGCTAGTACAACTTTTCCGTTTCAAAGATCATAAAGCCTAACGGCTTAATTCGTGTTTCTAGAAACTTTTTGAAAAGCAAAATTCATGTTGCATTTGTACTCATAGTGTAATACTTCACCTAAATACATAAGAATCCTGTTTTTAATTTAGAAAAAGTTATTTCAGGAATCTCAGAACCAATCTGTACACAATACAACAATAATCTACACCGTACACTCCAATTCTGTCCACAATTAAGTTATTATTGATACTGAATCTCTTGTAGGTATTTACAATGCTATGATTTAATTAATAAAGAGTTTTATTGCAACTATAATCACTAATTGCATTGATTTCTATTCGGTCTTCTAGCTCTTTAGGCCTTAATGTTGCGTTGTAGATATTACTGCAATTTACTCTCATTTTTCTCGCACCACAAAAACATCCAATTAAATAATGAACCTGAAAAAGAAAATATTTGAAGAAGAAAACGAATATTTTAATTAGCAACAGTTTACTCTTGTTTGCTTTGGAATTTTTTTCTCCCTTCAGCCATGCAGTGTTCAGACATAGATACTCATTCTTTTCTATAATTAAATGACAAAGGTGTATAAGATTAGGCGTCTGTGCTATTTATTAACTTTATCGTTATCCACCCATATACCTAATATTATTATGTGCACAGGCACTAACATAAGTAATACCAATACCTAGTAGAATTTCAGGTTTGCATGGAAATAAAATGTAAACCTAGTTAAATGAGAATAGTAAATGATGACGGTTCGCATTCTAGTAATATTTACTGAAAATAGCTATTCTCATAAAATATTTACATTTTTATTAGTACCTGATAGTTGATACCTTTGGATCAGGTTTTATCACTTATCTGACGCTGCATGAATGAGAATGGAAAGGAGCAATAGACAGGGCAAGTGAAAACACAGTAATAATGTAATGACTAATAAAATGCATTGCATAAATTAAGCATAATATTTCATTGTAAGTTATTTTAAGACACATCCACCTTGAACAAAAGTAAGCTCGTTACGTAGTAAAATATGACACGTTTCTCTTTTTTGCCTTTAATGCATTACTTAAGCATAAATGGTTGGTGTGTGTAAAGCCCCCTTTCGGCTATGAATAATGTTAATATATAAAATATTTGAACAGGCACGTGAAATTTGCATGCGAGTATTATTTAAAGAATTTATTGCTTATTTTTGAATACCGGCGACTAAGTTTGTGTCATTAGTGTTAATGTTATTAGCTGATTTGACAGAGACATTTAAATTCCGACAGAAAGCTTCGTTTAGAATAATGCAAAGTTGCTGAAAGGGCGCACGTATGTAGAGAGTTTACGTGTGAACATAAACAACCATTATCCGTACAATTTACTAATTTGCAAATTTAACTGGCACTTGGTAAATGAAAAGTTTAGTGAAATGGACAAAGCACAAAAGTCAATTAGTTATTTTCTGATTGGAATATTGTTCGACGTTATTTTGCACTTCCCTCTCGCTGTGCTTTCATATTAAATATAAAATATAAAATATTATCGTCAATGAGTGCAGCGTACCACGCGAGACAGTTCAACTTTCATTTGCTGATTAGAGAATAATTGTTTAATTATATATGTAATTAATGTGGGTTCAGAGCAATCGACGGGAACGGTTGTTGGGAATGTGCGTTTCTAAAGAGTGCAGAAATCTACAAATTGCTACATATGTAATTTAACTTTGTCATATAAGCGAATTTCCATTTGTGTTGATTACATTTTAATTGTCGCGCAGATAATTTATTTCCTGTGAGTTCCTTCCTTCCTTTCCTTCAGTTCCTCCGTCACAGCAATAAAAATAATAATGTAATCGGGAAAAGGGATTTCGTCGAGAATGAGATAACAAGTTGCTGCTTATTTCCTACTGTGACAAAACCTTATCCGCTTCTGTTGGATATCAGATAAGTGTCAGTCTCAGTCCTTTTCATACTCACTAGCTATTCTTTGTTTTATACTACGGATTTATGCTCCACATAATTATTGAGTACATTTAATATCTAACTAGGTATGTGGAATAGGGACAGTAGCAAGTAAGTAAAGATGGATAAGCCAAAGACAGGTGTGCACGTACAGAGCTGGATTATTGAAATGAATTAACACTGCAAGTAAGTAAGTAGAATGTGGACAGAGAGACTGACGACGACGTGGTGGTTATCATTGTGGTAGAAAGGACGTGTGTGTGTGTTTTAGGTTTATTTCATTGCATATAATAATATTGTAAATTGCAATTGTAATGCATAAATTGTAACAAAGTCAGGACGATGTGACTGTGAACTGAATGCGATTACAAACATAAAACTTGCAGCATTCCACTCACGTTACAAAAGCGACAAAACAAAGCAGATTCCTGTGGGAAAATGTTTCCACTTATTATAAGAACTATTATCTTCTGTGCCTCTACATAGTAAGTCAGAAAGACTGTGACTAAAATCCACCTACTAAATTCTACACTGCCTCTCATGCAGTTGGCTGAAGAAGACTAAGTAAATATACACGGTAGCCTATAATTAGTAGCAGTCATTTAATGGGGCTACACTACACCGCAATAGTAACTAAGGCTAACCAATGCATATAAGAATTACAGCATCATTTATGCTATTTATGTAGAACTAAGCAAGTAACCTACCTACCGTCACTTCACAATAATATTAATAAATACCTAACAACGTGAATAATAATGCCAACTACGAAAACCCATTGAAAATACTAAGTAATACATAGAAAATAATAAGCATTTAAGGAGCTCTACTTCTTAAATACAAACACGAACAACAACAGTGTGGGTACACTTACCTACTTATATAATATCCATGTATTTACAACCATTTTCAATAGACAGACGACATTCTTATGTATTCCATTTCCATTGGCAAGTTGTTATTGTAATTGTAACAAAAGTAAACTTTAACAATACGTATACATGAGCATTCGTGTAGTTTAACTGTGGCAAGTTTCCTTTGATAATTAAGGATTATGTTGAGCTGATCTATATGTACTGATACACTTCTTTCTTGCATCACATTTCGCATACTTAATATTTTACATGCATACTGGCATATTTTAATGCTTTCTTTCGTTGCCTTAAATCTACTGGCACTCACGAACGATAATCAAAAAATAAGGTTCCCCTACCTGCCTACCTATGTAATTACAATAACTCGGAAACCAAATTATTATTTAAGAGCTTTAAATTATTATAATTATTACCTCTGCAATTTAAACGTATGTATTTCCAGATATTACCACATTTTTGGATTTTTCTGCCTATTAAAATAAATAAACAACTCAAGCGAATACCTTTAATAAGCATCTATGCTGCTGACACAGTATAAGGTTGTATCCCTGTATATTCTAAATGTTACATGCTTATTTACTAAAGCTTGATACATAATCTATAATGCTAGAAACTCTTTTTATAAGTAAATTACATGGATAATATTATGTTTGTAGTATAAAAAGTGATACAGAATGTCAATAAAGCAATTGTATACTGTAATAAAATGTACTAATGGGAATGCTTTATTGCATAGTAATAAATTAGAATAAGAGTCGGAATTCTGATTATAGGATTTTGTAAAAAGGGATTTTAAATTTAGTTCAGTGGATCTGTGTAGGTTAGCTAGTGGAGAATGAGAATCAACCAAATCTAATAGATAACTTTATAAATATTACAATACAGTGGCTTATCAAATTATGGCTGTGTCAATTTAGTAGGAAAACATCAAAGAGTTTTATTTATGGCCGTAAGATAGGGAATGGCAAGTAAAGCCCACAGTGGTACGTGAATAGATTTAAATAATGTTCGTTGATGAGTAGTGCCATTGCAATTTGCAATGCAATACTATCACTGTCTGTTGCAGTAGTAAATATAAATACTACAATGTTGATTCTTATTGCATTAAGGGGTAGGTAGTATAATAATAATAATCACGTCACATTGCAAATATGTATCTAGTGCACAGACTACATAGTTACTATTGACTGTACACTTCTGCGAATGAGACTCTTGACGTTCACGTTGGCTTTCCAGTTTTCCACTCATTAATTGCCATTAATGCAGGATTTTCCCCACACTGTCACACAAGCTAAGCCAACAGAGCTACCTCCTGCAAAATATTGCAAATTACGTGGAGAGACAAGAAAAAACTGAAAACACAAGTAGAGATAGGTTGTTAGTTGAGCCATTTGACCATTTACATAATGGGTTATATCAGCACTTACTGTCTACTCCTACTACATCGTACATTCATGACTGACTCCACTAACATGCCACTTGGGTTCATATCAGAGCATCAAAAGAAATTCAAATTTAACCAGGTATCAGGTACTTAATAGAACAGGAATAGGGATATTCCACAGATATGTATGTATTTGTGTATTATGCAAAACCAGGTACTTTAAACTTTTCCATACTCAGGTGAGGTGAGGTGAGTGTAATTCTACGGAGTGAGTGAGCTAGAGAATTTACTCGCATTTATTACGTGATTCCATATCTATAGATTCATACACTCAGCAGTCGAGCAGTCAGTCGTCTCACTCCAATAGACAAAATGTGCAGAGCTGTTGTGAAATGTGGATTTTTAAATTCAGAGAGATAGAAATGATAAGGAGAGGAGGTAGGTAGGTACGCAGTCCCTGTCCAATTGCGAGTTATTTACTGCCTTATAATATTCTTATTTATTCATAGCTCTATCTAATGTACATGTGTGTGTGTATTCATTACAATTACCACATTCCCTGCTCTCTGTAGAAAGAAATGAACAGCGTAATATAATATTACATAGGTATATACTATAGAGTCTTGTAGTATGCACTCTCTAAAGTCGACTTTTCTAATTGGATGAGTTCATTCATACATTCTAATTCCGAATTCATCCACTCTATTATTTTTTTGGTCTACTTTGCTTTTCATGTACAAAGTATTGTTAACCATCTCGTGCCATTTACGCTGCGTTTGTTTTGTGTATTGTGCGTAGGGCATTGTGTGACACTTTAAACGCTGTAATTACCTGAATTCACAACTCAAAACACTCACCATGTAATGCAACACAATTGTTTCTCTCAATTTACGGATTCCGTTGTTTTCATTCCACAATTCAACCTCTCTAATCTCAAACTAATTCATGCCACTTGCTACAAAGTGCTATCACGTAGTAAATGGAGCCTACGCAGGCTACGCACATTACACATTCACATAAACAATTGTGCCATGTAAAATAATACAACATTAGTCATAATAGACACACAGCACACATGTGCTGTTGTATGTCACACAACTCACAACGCATCCATGCAAAAGCTACTGACAACTAAGTAAATCAGAATTCTCTGATTTTATTCACAATTTTTGCTTGTTACAATGTGTTTCTGTATTTATTAAGTATTGGAACTTGATTACATTCAAAGCTCTTCTTAATTCTTCTGCTTTTGCATTTATTTACATGCGTGGTGTCTTTACTGTGTGGTTGAAGTATATTAAATATGGAAACAGTTACCTTACCTCACAGTTTTCCTGTCTGTAACTGTCACAGTTGAGACAAACAGACTTAAAAACGAAGACAATAATTGTAGCAACAACAATGGCACTACAACAATACATACTTCAACTTTACTATCTCTGCTATCCTCTATGCGTAAGACAAAAATTAGAGTTTTATATAAAGGAGTTACGGTCAAGTTTGCTTTATTTCTGGTTGATATTATCATTCATACGCAAGGTTATTATAGTTCACCATCTTCAGATAATTCTCTCGAAACAGAAGGGAACAATAAATGCCCAACTACCGAGTAACGGAAAAAAGTCATGTCCACATTGAATCTTTCTAGCGGCAGATACATAATTCTGTACCTACTATAATGTAATGTACCTTCAATAATCAAACCACAAGGCAGATTACTGACAGGATGGTTTTTTACGATTCCTCAATTATATTGATTATTTAATTAGACAAATGGTACCTACAGAGAAAAATGTGTTCGTCAGTTGCTATTGTTTTTTCTTTGGAGGTAGGGATACATGTAATCTTGATTCTAGATAAATTGTGATAAAAGCATACGGGAAAAAACATTGACGATGTAGCAAATAATGTAATACTTAAATTATGCTGAAATGACGTCAGTTTCGTGTACTTGCTTGTTTGTACGTTGATCGAAATTGCCTAGTATAATCAAAAGTATTAGTGAATTCAGTAGGCACTGAGGATAATTAATTTTTTATGAGTAATCTTTAATTTTACAGGCAGGTCAGACTTAATTCTACTTCTTATGTCAGACATCAGACAATAAAATTTAATTGCCAGTGCTAAGTCGCTAGCTTTGGCTAGAGTGATAAGACTGTTGTAGCGTATCGTAAAATGGATGAGCATTCATAAATCTTATATCAATGTCCAATGTATGTGCCACGCATTGGTAATAGTGATTGATAGTGAACCTTTTCCCTTCATTTTGCTTTTAATCGACTGTATCTAACTCAAATGACGTCGGCATGTTGCATAAAACTCTCATCCCATTGCAAAAAGTTAGTTACAAGACAAAAATAATTGCACGACCTACAATCGACTGCCTTTAAAGTCATTGCTCTTTCAAGAAAATACGTTTTTAATGTATTCTCATTGCCATGAATGTTTTTTCACCATCACAATTACTATTTACGCTGACATTCTAACACATCATTCTTAAAAATAAACAAGGCGCATGTTTACTATACTTACAATATGTCATGTGGCCATATGTAAAACACCCCTCTCTCCACAATATACAATATTATTAGTAGTGGCTTGGCATTAAATTGTTTATGCTAGCATTTAAACATCGTCACTATAATTCTAAATAAAACAATAGAAACACGTTCAACCAAAACTTTTACCTCATGAGATAAATTAAAATTGTATTTTAAATGCAAAGTCCAACATCAATGTTAATACTGCGTGTATTCACTTAACTATAGTTAAGCACTCAACGAGTTTTCTTGTGCATTAATGATTTAATTCTTCTAAACTATCTAATTCAACCTAAAAAGATTAATATTTACGAACCTAATTAATTTAAGTTTTCTAATAATATTAAGAAATAGTCAGCTTTTTTACTTTCAAACCTTTTGTGCATGTTTAGGGATAGAGAGGAAGTCTAGGGTTTTCTAAAGACATCCACCAATACACTTTTTCATACAATCCGTTTCTTTTGCTGCATTCCAAAAAATGCTTCCAACAAAGATGCAAATTGTTAAATTGCAAAAGTAACATAGTAGGTATGTTATTGCAGTAGCATATTTGTGGAATGACAGTTAAAATTATAATTAGCAATCGTATAAACCTAATTAACTCAAATAAATGTAAATTTTAATTTAATAAAATGATTTGCTGCACATTATTGATAAGGCAATGGGTGCCACTTTACCACTACCTACTACTAGTGCTGTCAACATGAAATTAATTTAGACTAATGTAGTGTACTAATAGCCCACTACTTATAATACATTAGTCTACATATATGTAAATTAGCACAGTACAGCAGTTAATAAACTTAATAGTTATAATATATGAACATTAAGAGAAAGAATGGTTATTTCTATTCCTGGTTAACTCGTGCACTACATCCACTATACTTATTACCAGCGAGTATGTAGATGTAGACTGAAGCAGTAGCTAATAAATAAATAAATGTTTTCCTATTTACCCCTCTAAAGCAGATAATAATATTATACGCTGCACACATAGGTACACCTACTTACTTAAGTAGATTTTATTGTTCTCGGAGCCGCTTCCTGTGATTCAATCAGGGACTTTTAATTAAGGAGTCTTCTTGTTATAATGGATCAGTCAGAAGTAGTCTTCGGGCAAAAAAGAGATTTTTCTTTATTTTTGCTTTAGCCATTGAGCAGTGGTGGCAGGAATGGATGGGCAATTTTGCACTAGACTTTCATAGGTATGCATGTACACTATGTACACACACATAATGTACATTTATAGAAGGTAGGTACTTTTCAGTCATCCATCAGTGTGACTACATTACATTTATTGTTAACCAAGTGCAAGTCCAAGCAACTTCAAGTCAAGGCTTCTTAAGTTACACAAAAATATATGAATGAGATTCCCAGAGTTAATTAATAAGGCTACTAAAATGAACCCGCTATTTTGTTGGATTTTAATCGACCTTTTTTGTCATTGATCTTGCAATTCTTAACGAACTAAAATATAACGTGACATTAGTCTAGTCTAAATTGCACAATTACAGAATTACACAACAGAATGATAAAATCAATAGATTCAACCAAATCATCTATTGTTCCTTACGTGTATGTCCTCAGGAGGAAAGGAACTAGGCTAAAACAAAATTTGAAGGCCATGAAATAAAAGGAATTGGTGATTAGAAGGAATATTTCACAGGGTGGTCCGATATTTATAGAAAACACCTGAGCGTGGCTCCTACCTTAAACTAAAATTTGAGAATTGGGAATATTATTTAGAGAAGGTGAATTGTTTGGACGACTGACCAAGTCAACTAATGGACGTGTGGAAGTTAGCTTGGAGGAAAATATGTTATTACTGTAGTTTTGAAATGACCGTCCCATTATTGTCCAGAAATAGCATTCCGGTTTTTCAGCTTCTCATTTGACTTCCATAGCCGAGGCAAAATTCTATGACGATGGTTAAGATTAAAGGATCGTACGTAGGAGGCTCTAATGGTCCAATGCATAGAATCAGTGTGCAAGTGTTTGGGATTTCAGTCCAGTTGAGTTGAAGTTGTATGTAAGGGGAGAACTGTATTAATTGAATGAATGGATAAACCCTCTATTAGATCTATTAAATGGTGACCGTGAGACTTAGTTTAGTTGATTGCACAGTTTAGTATTTAGTGCTTGCTCTAAGGCATGACTAGTATTATATTATTGTAGTGTCCATATATTCTTAGTTTTTATTTTTCATGACTATCGTTAAGGTTATTGTCTTTCATTCGTTCACTTGTCGTAGTAGTGCCCAAGTTGGGGTGAATGTTATAAGATAAATTGCCAACTTGAGTTAAATTGTAGTTTAGTTTGTCAAAGTTTAAACTATACGTGTTTAATCTATATAATTAGAGACATAAAACTGTACACGTCATACAGACAGTTTTAGAACATGCTACATTAAAATGGAAGAAAACGATGTTGCGAAATTCTGAAAGAAAGAAGTTTTGGCAAGAAAAATAGGACGTCAATGGATAGAAATAGATGTCTAAGATAAGGATGCACAATGTGTTGGTAAGGCAGCTAACATGATAAGGTGCCCGTCATATGTCATTTTGTTCTAGTAGAAAGAAGTCAGTTAAGAGGTCTAGAATTAGAAGTGCATCGAGAGCATAGTAAGTGCCATTATTACAGGTTTATGCACAGCACAGGTATAAGCCGTAATAGGTGTTTAACTATTCCAGTCCAGTTTGTTTGGTAAGTGTGAGGTAAAGTAAACATTATTCCCTTTCCCCTGCTTTAGTAGTTCACCCTCAGCAGAGTCGTCCGCCGATCTACATAATATTCCTCAGCAATTTATAGCATGTTTTCTTTATTAGGGAAGGTGTATGCATATTGGAAGGGCTATATTTATTATAACGGCGGTGTCCGACCGAATACTCTGCACTAGTATAACTGGGAGAGCATGGATATTTGTAGGACTCAACTGACCTGTCCTTACGTACTAAATACATAGAGCTTAAATATTTAGCTAGCTCGTTTTGGAGGGGCAGTTAGCCGCTATTTAAAGCTGTAACCACTAGAAGTAAAAGGGAAATAAGCATCTCTTTTCTACGAGTGTCCAATTCAAGTTTGAAAGCCTTCTCTTCGAGTTACTCCTCAGCACTAACAATACAAAAACGTGGCCACACTCACATATTATACTATGGAATAACTCTGTTAACACGCAAGATTCTCATCGTCTTATCAGCACTGCTTTTTTCTTCGTCTGGGATAGTGCACTCTAGTCCTATAGCTTTAGCTATAACTAACCAACTCCTAGAACTTTTACGCAAATCCACACTTTATAGTATTTTATTAATTTTATATGCAAACACAGAGCATACGAAATTCCCATTCACTATTCCCTTTCTTGTAGTGTGCCTATTACGAGCTACTCTACATTCTCTCCCTGTTTCCTCTCCGGATTCTCAAAGAAAGCTCTACTACTATTTCACTTGCACTTCTTTCATTACATTTGCCATGTAAGTATGTATGTCTGCTACAATTTTTATTGTAAGCAATAAGTTATTAGCTCTACCAACTGCTAAGCGCAATATTAAGCCATACTTATTTCTTACAAGCATATTTACCTTTCCAATAATGCACACTCTGAATAAGACTCTATATAAATATACAGTAGCTAAATACAAGTCATTTACATCAACTAAAACTGGCCACTAAAACCAAAGATATTCTAATCTTCGACACATGGCATAAACCACTGCAATCTCTTGTTTTTATATTCCCTCCAGCCACTGCACCGTACACTTTTAAATAAATCCAACCATCTAATGTACAGTCTCAAGTCTCTTGAGATCCATCTTATCAACCATAAACTCATTATTACTTTTTAGGGCCGATTTTAATGAACCAGTCATTAGATTGCTTAGAATGCAAGGATATTATTACCTATATACAGCTAGCAGTGCCCCCCTACTAAGTGAATGGATTCATACAAGAGCAAAGCAATCGTTGCTTAATATATTCAAACATTTGCATAAACCTTTTTGTTTAACCACATACAATTATAATTACCTAATATATGGTTACCTGATTCAGATCAGTAGAGCTACAAAGTCAACCAGACTAAACGGCGTCATAAAATTATTCTGATCATTTGCCATCTTCTAACTGGATGTTTTTATTAGCCCTGAAATCTCGAATCTCCTTCTAGCTTTCGGATGTTACTCATTTACGATCATACAAATGCCTTTCAAAGACTTTTTACATGATTACAGATTTCTCTGGCGTTTTTTAACAATTTTCGAATAAATGTCTAGATACATAATGCATCTGAAGGCTGAAAGACACAAAGTATACACAGAATCAAGGGTTTTTCATTTGAGTTATTGTCCCCGTAAATTGTTCATACTTTAGACCGTCTATAAAAATGGGTTATTTCGTACTTACTCTAATTTTGCTTTCATAGTTACAACCAATGTACCAATAACGGTTAAATAGTAAACTATGGGAAATCACATCATCATTTCCCAGTTTTTGTTTTTTTTTGCAAAATACTAACATCCAATTTTCTATTACTTACTACTAGGTATTATTTATTTCCAGTAGACTCTTAGTTAATTTTTTTCAGCGTTAACAGTGACAGCAAAACTGCCCCTAAAACCTTTCACATCCAGTACTACTGAAAATGAAATTATTTTGTCTTTATAATTCAATGTATTTTCATATTGAAATTAAATTGACCAACGAAAGAAATTCAACCAGTGAAGTCGTTATTATTAGGTTATTAGGAGCTATTTCGGATAATATTGTAACTATTTTATAGTAACAAATCATAAATTCCCTGACTTGATAAACCTCACTTCACTACTATAATTATTAAAATAACATGACAGCTTACAACACAAAGTATGGAAAATTGTCGCGATTACAGGAATGCTTTCAATTTCTCTATTTATTATTATTTTGTTATACTCACATACTACCATACACTTCAGTACTACATGCTTGGAATTATATAAAATTACACTTAATATATATAAAGGTCAATCACAATCTGCCATGTACATGTACGAAACTGCAGGTGGTTTTGTTGTCGTACGAGTGAGCAAAGCTACACTTGTAAATATAGTTGGGAATTTACCTTGTGACGATTTTCACAAAATGAGCAGCGTATCTCAAAGAATGAGATAACATTTGTAACGTATACGTGGTATACGTTATTGTCTCTTAATCAGTAAATAATGACCAGAGGTTCCAATGGTCCCATCAACAATACAGATGCATCAAAAGACAAGCCAAAAAAGGAAACATAGTAATTGTGATCGTTGGTACATTAAGAACTTGCATTACTGTACAATAACAATTTTGAACATTTTACTGAATACTGTCAAAAAATATTTTCCTGAGCATTGGAGGTGATGGGCTTTTTAATTCTTTACTAATATTCACCAATAGTTCATAGGTACAGCTTGTTATTGTCAAATAAAAGATACGTACGCATAGCAAGAACGTAAAAGGCCCCTGAAAAAGGCAATGTGAGAAGAGAAAACATTTAGCTGTCATTTACATCCGTTCCATTCTCTTACTTCCTTTTCGATACAAATTCAATTGAATTGAGTCCGAAAATGCCGTCCAGTTACCCAGGTAAGCCTTGACATGAAAGAGTAAACATGACAATGTCCAAGGTTTCGCTTTAAGCAAAGTAAAATCAATATGCTTAGGTAATTCAGCATTTTTCTATCAAAACGTATTGAAAAACTCTTTGTAGTGTCAATCTATATATTTCCAGTTTTGTACAAAGGTTTTTTTCGTGTAAATTTTGACAGCATTTATGCATTTTGGATGGTGGTAAGTGGGGAATGGTAGCCAGTAGCCACTACTGACAGCCTGATGACCTATTTTTCTGCATTACTGTACATGTTTCCAAATTCCCGTTGGGATTTGTGTAGCAGGAGCAGAATCAGGGCACAAAACATTGATTTTGAGGGGATAGGAGTGACAGTGACAGTCAGTTTCGGGAGACAATAGCTAAGAACGAAAGGTTTGAAATATTCAGTTGGACATAACAAGTTACACGAAAACACATAGTAACACAATGAGGTGGCAGCCTATCTATCTGCTACTCTACTTGTGAACTTTTGATACCTGAATTCATTGAAATAGACACTTAGTCATAATTGAACAGAGAAGCTACTCTGTTACATTTCTTTTTATTCGTGACAAGTGACATATCGCATAACGAAGGCCCATTTATCACGTATGCTGCTACTATCTTTATTGTTCCCATTGGGCTATTGGGCGCAGCCTTTTCTATTTATCATGTCCAATATTGCCAAATAGTAGTATCCTTTAGAATTCCCTAAATCATTTTCGTAAAAAGAAGCAGGAACCAAATAATAAATTGCTCGAACATCTGAATGACAGAACACTTTCAGAAAGGGAATATTTAAAATGCACAGAGTAAAACTGGTGTACACTGTACACATGAATTAATAAAAGCAACATTGTTAAGAATCATATATAAGGTCAAGAAAACAGTGTAATTCTCAGTTCATTGTTATCTTGAACATTTTTCACAAAAGTGCCATTAGGAATCATATTGTACATAAGCCTTAACACCAAGCGTAGGATTTTTTGAAATAGTCGCTCTATGTATAATTACTACATTATAGTTACTATTATGAGAAAATAAAAGGATTGTCTAAAAATGAGATGTATTTATTCTGTTTTGCATTCATATGAATGTCATGTACAAGTTTGGAGTCTTGTCTCTCCTTGCACTACTACACAGAACTCTGCTAGTACATGCAGACAAACTGAGAAGAAGAACAATCAATGTCACACAGTGAGATAACAAAAAAGAGTCTATAATTGTAATAGCCATCACTAAATATATAAGCAGTGTAATATTATTATTACTATTATTATACAGAGCATAGCTGACGAAGCTCTCAGAAATATCTCTAGCTATGTTTATGGAATGAATAATGAGGATAATGCTTTTATGTATTGTCATTATGATAAAACCAAACAATTAGCAAACAGAAAGGCAAAAAAGATATTCGAAGACAGGAAAGACTGAATAATGGAAGGCAACTGCACTTTGTCACTCTCACTCCAACTTCCGTCCGCCGTCAGTTTGCTGCGAATAAACACTCATCCTTCCTAGCTAAGGTAAGTCAGTGAGACAGATGTACAAAAACAAGCCTCCCTCTACCCTATCTCCACTTGCCTTTCCAAACAGAGAGGTTGTTCCTGCTGTAGCTGATTTAATGCTCAGGCCTCCTAGCCACCTATCCTAATCGTTTACTGAGTATTTGTTAGAAAGGAAACTATTCAAGCCTTAACTTATTACCTGTCTGTCCCTATCAGGATAATAATAATACTACCACCACTGTTACACATTAAAATAAAGTCTGCTGTAAGGTAGCTACCTACCTGTGCTGTATATCCACGACGCTAATGTATTATTAATGCACAGGCAGGTCAATTGTTACTAATGTAAGCTACCTGCTATCTATGAGACCATGTCTAATTGAAGGCATACATTTTACATTACGTAATAAATAATATTGACCTAATACACAATACACACTCCTGTTACAATTTGGAATTTGTGATGCACATTGTGCATAGAAGAGACTACGCATGCAATTACATAATATGGGCCTAGTCTAGTCCAGTTGACAAGCTGTTATTTCCTTCGTCTTTTAAACTCCTATCAAAATACAACATTCCAATAATCTCACCCTTCGAACAATGTCATTTACATACATCCAACAAAAATAGACGTGCTTTGCATGACGTTGTATTTCTACCATGCATTGCATCAAACATAAAATTCTTACTGTTCAAAAATATATTGAGTAACAAAACTAATGCCAAAGGTGTGAAATAAGTTTTTAATGACTTTTGAAAACCTGAAAAGGAAATATGACGTTTCGAGACAGAAATATCTTCTGTTGTCAGTTTGTCCGTTTTGTCAATACTTTTTCGAAAAACGAACTTGTAGGATGGTGGAGTGAGTATATTGAGCGGATTCACAGACGAACATTGCATACCTTAAATAGTAAAGCAGGACAAGCAATGTCATGTATAGAATACCAACTAAAATTTTAGTAACACAAGGTACATAACAGATAAAATATTCAGGAAATAATGATAGTACTGAAACAGATAGTGACTGCTGGAGCCTGCATGGGTGAATACGGAATGCCAACATTATGTGGAAAATACATACTACTACGAACACAATAGAATTCTACAGCGGTGAACACGTTTGGCTTTACCTGGGCTAACTCCTAATATTTCTATATATGTCTTGCATGTCTCTAGTCCCTCTTTGGAATTGCAACTGATTACCAATCATTTATATGCAGTATCCCATTTTTAGTTTTGTTTATTTTTCACTTTATTGGTTTTCTAGAGCTATTACCAGTCCAGACAATGTTTTCTCATTGCATTAAACAAATGGCTATTGTACTTGGAGAGAGAAACCTGTGGTAAAAATTCTGACTTAATATCTTAATTTAGTAAGGAGTGAGGAGATGAAGAACTTGACTTTTTAAGTTTTTACAGCATGTAAAACATTTCTGTGTACAATTTATATTCCATGTACAAAACCCTGAAGAATTCCTTTGAAATGGGCTAAATTCTACGGAATATATATCTGTAATTGCATAAAAATGAATTTAGTATTAAATTGAGTCTGAAAGGAAAGATAAGATTCGAATATTTGACTCATTTTGTATGATTTTTAGAAACTGTGCATCTAAAGATTTCGTCCATACAACATGATTTTCTGATGATAATGACTGGGGTAAACCGTTTACTCTATTTTCGTGACACAATCGACGATCGCTTAGCCTGAATTAAAGTATTATTGCAAACAAGAGAAAAAACCCTATAGGTACTAGTAGACTATAAATGCATTATGTACATTTTCAAGATTACATTTACATTCTCATATTATAAGGCCAGTTAAGTATTTCTTGTCAAGGGTACACTTAAGTCAGACAATACTATACATCTCTGTAGTATTAACAACAATTCCTTCTCTGTAGCAATAGTAAACTATTAAATTTTACAGTACATTCAGCAGCTCATCTGCAAAACTATTGTGCAGTGTACGATATTTATGAATTCCTTTCTTGCTTATTTGTATAAATAATATAAATTGCCAAACAATTTTACACTCTGATTGCGAATGTTAAGGCCTGAGTTTAGGATCGAGCATAATTTGATTTTCCAATGATTATGTTATGCTCCACTCCTGACAAAAGAGTATCTCTTACTTACTTGCTTACATTGTGCATATTATTATCTGAAATGTGTATCTAATAATCATGAAACATTGCATTCTTAAGTAGATAATGCATAGAAGTCAAGCCAATAAATAAATAAAAATCCCGTAAAACCCAAGTCCATGCATATAGTTAGCCCTAGTCTGTAGAACATAATTGCTTTGTTTTTGTGATAGTACTTAGATATCCTCCTTAAACAGATAGTCGAAGAATCCTTCTGATTAACTCCTTTCTTTACTCCAATTATCCGTTGAAAATAAATAGCAATTATTGGGCTATGTGAGAACTTTTTGGCCTAATTCAGTGAGTAATTCAAACACTTCTGTCACAGATGCTTTGCATGATGATTACTTTTAAAGTGTGCAATTTGAGGGATTACAGACATGAGACTATGAGAATTGCATGCAAACAGGCTTAATTACTATAGTGAGAGATTAAAAGAGCTGTTGTGAGACTGCGTTTTTGAAGGATAGACTACTCCAGCAGCACTTATATTCTAAAATAATGAGAAATGTCGGAGCTAATGATTACCTGTGCTTCGTAGTCCAGTGTAGACAGGAAACGTCTCAGTGAAGAGGAGCTTAAGAATATCTGCAGTTGATAAAAGGAAAATCCAGGTGAACAGACTCTTAGTGAGGGAGTCTTTCCCTAATTCACGAATTGATGAAGAAGTGATTATAAGAGAGGATGAGCTTCGGTTAGTTGAGTAGTAGTATATAGGCTGGATGAAACCAACGAATGAATTAGATATGAGAATGAAAGGGAAACTGGGGAAGAAACTAACTGGACACACTCACTTCATTCACGAAGAAGACTAACGAAACGAACGTACGAGACGAAATACAAACTACACTAGGTACATAATAATATTATTAGGCTGCGAGTACGAGTACGAAGGTACGATACAAACGAAAACAGAAAGTGCAGAACTAAGAACCAAAGTGTGGATGAACCGGCGTCTTTGAGCGACGGCAATGATATGATGCAGTCGCTATGAACTCAGCACACTCAACAGACAAGGAAAATCCAAAGAGCTGAGTATGAGTATGAGTCCTTAGCATTCAACTTACTCGCCCTGTGTCTTTCTACTTCAATTCCTTAACCCAACACCACAGCTTAGCACAGCTTGCACAATACAACCCGCACTTGTGTGCTGTGCTAGAGTACCTACCAGTCTACCAGTACAAAAACCAGAGGATCAGTCAGTACCTAACAGATACATGTAGCGTGGTGCGTGGTTGGTAACTCTGTATTTGTCAAATAGTTACCCATCAGAGCTGGGAATGAGTCCATGCTCATAAACTGCTCCACTCATTTTATGAATCACTCTTCAAAATATAATATTAATCCCTTTGTATATTTATGAGGACGATTTTAAGACTGGCTCTTTCCAGGCGATCAAAAATCAAAATGCAGGTTTGCAGAATTCAAGGACAACTTTTCTCAGAATATAAATGTCCTGCTTCTAAAATACGGACAGTACTATCACTACTACTAAATATATTTTTGATTTTGGATATGGGGAGTTATGAATAACTGTGAGGATCAGGTATTCTGGCAGGGTCAGGAGGAAGTGACTTTTAGAAGAGGGGTCCATATTTCCCACCCTTCGTAAATCATGTGTATGGTGGTAAGGGCATTCACTGAGAAGTCCATTTGCAGCGCGCGAAAAATGGACCCCTCTTCTAAAATTCAAATTCTCCCTAACCTGCCAGAATGCCTGGTGAGGATTATTGTGTGGGCATGTAAACGCGAGTTGATCTCTCTTGCAACTGAATTTAAAAATTTTACCGAAACATATGCCCCAAAATGTACGGCCTATACTATACAAGTACAAGCAATCCTTTTTATTTTGGTGTACAGTTTCAATGATTGATTACACTTGAAATTTAAAATACCTGCAAGACTTTTTAACCAAGTGGCATCATAAAAAGTGAAAACTATCATTCTGAAAATGTGATGTGAATATGTGCATAGTGCATACAATATAGCTACGTCTGAATTTAGGTGCCAGGGCTTGCCCAGTATGCTAGTTCTCTCTTTTCCCGTTGACCCTTTCTTATTTCGTATATACCTACAAATACTTACTTATTGTTTAACCCATGTATGTGCTTGTGATTATGCTTTATTGCCATCTGTAATATCTAATTAAATTGAAACGCGTGTACTTTTCATGAATATACAATACAAAATTTGATACAAGTGGACTATACTGTATTGGCAGCCATAATATATTTTAAATTTTTTGATAAGTTAGGAGAATCTCTGTAATGAACACAGCGAATAGAAACGGGAATTTGACTAAACTTAAAAATCTGTTTTAAATATTTATTTTCATGTCTTAAATTATATTCTGCAACATATTAATATGTGTACCATTTTCCTTGTTTTTTTTAAATTAGGGAGTTTTTTGTCTGATCTAAAATTAATTGACCTATTTTTAAAGCATTCTTAGAGAAGAGAAATTTCGGATTTGATCTTCTTATCCATGTTTTGCAAAGAATCTGCATGTTGTAGATGAGAATCTACCAGAGCCAAAATTCAAATGACTACGGACAGTTGAAATCCAATTTTCCCAATCCCAGCTTTACAACCCCACTGCACATTTCTGTATTAACCTACTCTTATTAGGTACATTGTACATTTCATAGTAGAGGTAAGTTCTTTCGTTAGCATCATTGGCTGTGGTATTACCATACATATATCCAGACAGGGAAAGAAATACTACACAAACGTGCGTGGTTGTCCTTTCTTGAGCCTTTCTTAACTTGAGTAGCATAATAAAAATGTGTAGGAGTAGACTCAAAATGCAGACAGTAGCTACTTACTAACTTACTACATAGTATATAATATAAAGTAATACAATACAATGATACAAGGCACTGTAGTGCTACCTCAATTGACCACTTTCTGAAAGTCATCCATCGCTCTGGAAGTCTACCCAATCACCCGAAGTCGCGCAAAAGTGCATTCGAAATGCCATGCCTGAATGCCATGCCATGCATTCGAAAATCTCATGCCAGAATGATTAATCCATTTCTTAAAATTAAGTTAGAATGAGTTGAAACTAAACTCTTTCTTTAAATGAATTGTACACAAAATTACAGATATTATTATGGTTCCTATTTATTTTAGTATTTAATTTTTAGTACCTATAAAAGAATGTATCGTAATTAAAAGCAGGGGGAACAGGAAGTGTAAAAAGCGTCATACAAAATGTATTAGGCATAACACTTGGTAACGTCATCCAAAATATATTAGAACATTTGGAAAGCGTCATCCGTTTAGGGCATACCACATGTAAACCGTCATCAGGCATATCCAGTATATCGTCATCCTAAATTTTCAGATACCTAGAAAGAAGGTTGGTTTTCAATTTTTATTGAAAATTCATCAAAAAACTATTGTTATGCACTGAAAAATACAGAATAAAGATCACTCTGGATAACGCTTGTGTTATCCAACTTTGTCTGCTGTATTCGTGTTGACTTTTGTGCGCCATCCAAACGTAAGGAAAAAATGGATGGCGTTCAGAAAGTGGTCAATTGCATAATAATAGAAAATTCATTATTTGTATTGGAATACCTAACATGTGTATCTATATAAACTGATCGGTCGGAGTACAAAGCGTAAGCAGCTAGCAGGTAGGCAAGCGTTAATTTGGTATCATCTTCACCACACTACCTAATGGCATCCACATATAAGACTACAATACAATTATAAGAATCTACCTACTTCCTATGCCTACCTCACTATTTGTATGTATGAATTTTTTATAGGTAGTTTGTAGGTGAGTAGTTGATACTGATGGAGAGATGACCACTGTTAACACTCTTACGTCTTTAAATCAGGGAAGGCCAGTAGATTGGGCAGAGTAGAATAGAAGAGACGTAGTAGTGCAGTAACAGAAGAAGATGAGCTACTGTAGTTTTTGTCTTAATGGTCTAGTAGCACTAATAGGTAAGTATTTATTTAGCAGAGCCGGCAATGCAGAAATAGTGGCCAAAGTTAGCTTAGCAGGGAACGTGAGACAAGACAAGTTTAATTCCAAGCGTCCGTATTCAGGAGACCGAGTAGTGCCAGCCGTTTGTTGCTTATTCCGCTTAAGGTATGTCGAAAAAGTACTTGGTGTATATATTGTGTTATAAAATTTTTTCACACTGCATATTGGCGCTATAAAATGCTAGCATAGAATCCAATATGAATCTCTAAGGTAATAAAACCTGCAGAACTGACTGGCTCGGAGATGCAATATTCTATGCAAATAACACTGCCCCAGCAATAAAATTCGGTTATAGGAAATCCATCTATAAAAGGATGACATGACAAAAGTCAGAACAGCGTTTAATTACGTTGTAGGATGATTTCTAAGAGACATCATTTCTAAATTAGTGATCAAAATTTTGTCTTCCATGTTGAACATCTCATTCCTCAATATGGTACACCATTTTGTGAAAATAACCTAATCGGCAGTATACCTACTCAGAATAATGAGTTGATTGGTATTTTTCTCTTATCTAAAAGTCCACACACAAAACTTTAGATAGACATCCATTATTCCATTCTGAGGAAAATAATGGAATCTAATCATCATTTTATCCATTTTGCAAATGTCTAATGAAAAAATCTCATAATATATTGGCATGTTCATTATTTCATTACGTGTTATTCATGGGATAGCTATAAATCGGTTCCGATACCTACATAAACTATAGAATATAATTGGTATCATCTATAACCCACTGCATCATTTGCCAGTGGTGACATGCAAGTTATTTAAGTTAATAGTGTTGATGAAATTTGGTGCAGCTGCAGGAAAATGTTAGACAAATTATTTTTGATGCTTTTGATTACCTGAAAGATCATATTTCCGTTTCCTACAAAAAACGTGACGGGGATGTTGAGTCACCTGACAAGGCTGGTAAGTGATTCTAGCGTGGACATATAGGGATCTGGCTCTGGAAAGACATTTTTGTTGAGAAGAAGGTAAGGTAAAGTGTGAAGAGTGAGCTTAATTGGTTTGGTTGTGTGTAGAAGAGTGTAGAGTAGGCAGTTATCATTCGTGACTGAATGGCTTGCTTGGATTAGCTTGCTTTCCTTTGCTTGCTACTTATTATATTGCTGTTAACAATATTCGGTTCAGTCTCATGTTCAGTCAGTTAGCAACTGATTGCCAACTGAGCCAGTATCAGACAAGTAGAAGACAACTTATACAACTACATAAATTCATGGATGGGAGCAATGATAACATAAGCGTTGCAGATGCACAACTCGTACGTATGTATGGCTACGTTAAATAGCTTTTCATGGAGTGCATGGCTGTGTGTAGCTACCTACTTATTAGACTTACTTAGATAGGGTACCTCCAACTCCAACCAATTTCCAAGTACATGTGTACTTTTTAAAAGAAACTTGCTTCCTTCGAAAGAAGGAACGACTATTATAGCTTTATACTTTGTGAACGATTCAGTTTTACGTTTCTTTTCTTTGCTGGCCAAAGAACGTTATGCAATTCCATTCTAAGCTAGTTGTGAGCTCGACTCTTCTGTATCTCTTGAACAGCCTGCTCAGCCAAAGACGTCAGCTGCTTCAATAGAGCGTTAGAAGATGCCTACCAGTTGTTTTCCATTTGAGCAGCACATGGAGAAATATTTCTACACAAGTTCATTTCAACTCACTCAGCTTCCATTGCAGCTCTCTTCTCTCGTACTCGTACACTCGCACAACTCGCACTCATCATTAACAATTTTTCTTGAGACGTCTGTTCTGCTCTGCAGCTCAAGTTCCGTGCAAGAATTATGTAAACCTTCTTGTTACTAATTTTAAGTAGTCAGATCCATAAGACATGCTGCATGCTACATAATATGTGTGAACACTGTAGATTTAAGGATATAATTTAACCTTCCAAACACTTCACTATACGTAAACACAATATCCGCAAGAATGCGCTATTTGAAGCTACAAAATCTAAAGCATGGACATAATACCTTATGCATCCTTAGAAAACGAAAAAACAATTGATAATGTGTCCTATAATAATAATTACCTTCTTCTACTTATATACCACTAGTAATATTTCCCGAAGTACCTATATATTATTTACAGCCTCATATACTTCCACTGTGACGGTAAGGCACAAAAAGGGCATTTTCTTCACTCTGTTCATAGCATTATGTAAAGCGTCTTTGTCCATACTTAAAAAAAAGACACCATATGTGCGTCGTTTAGTAGGGGAAGTAACCATAACTTATATTAGGTACCCAAGTCATTTTGTGAATAGTCTCTTAGTCACAATAGGATATCTCTGTCGAGGAAAAGGGAGTAGATCAGCCAAGCTGTTGTCGGATGTCTGTCACAGGAACTGAACCGATTGACTACTACCGTGTGTCGCACGCGACAAGGGATCACTTGAGACACAAGCGTCGTTCGTACAAGTCCCTTCTCCGCTCCTCACTCGCTCACTCGCCCTGTGTGCCGTGCTTCTCATGTTCCCAACAAGATATCTAAGACAAGGTGAAACAAAGCATCCTCCGAAGGGGACAACCTGAACCGAGCCCAAAAAATGCAAATGAATTCTTAATGGATGTCAGCAAAGTCATTCAAAAAATGCATGTTCTGTTGTGATTGCTGTGTTATCCAATAAAAGTTGAATGCTATTGCGATCATAATTTAGCTAATAGTATTTATTATATAGACATTATTATTATGGGCACAATTAAAAAATAACATACATTATCTACAGTACTCGTAGATACTCATCTCTATTATTGACAGGAATGTTCTGTTGAGAACGGGGTATGCAATTAGTCATATAGTTTTTTGAATACAATAAAACATGTGGTGGTATGTGGTATGAAGTGGGACTTCCCTTAAACAAATACCATGAACATAATATTTTATTATCATAGAGTAATAAATAGATGAAAGAGCGTCGCGTCGTGCTCGTGCCTACTTTTCCATTACAATTAATCTACCGTCTACCGATCTTGATAATGTTTCCTTTTTCTTCCAGAAGGAATGAAAAGAAGAGATGGAAAAGCAGAAAGGAATATTTTACAAAAATGGAGAGATGTGTAGCATTTATGTGCTCTCTTATTAGTAAATGAGTAACATTCTGGATGCAGAAGAAAAATGGAAGCTGAAGGATTACTACTTTGAAATAAAAAACCTATTCTTGGATATTTTTTAAAGAATCAGAAAATTTGAGCAGCCAACCAAACGGTGCTGAGAAAATAACAATGTTTACTCTGTGCAGCTGTGTGTGCATAATTACCGTAATATATTACAATGTGCTGTATTTTGATATTTATTATGTATGAAGTATGAATTAAATTGTTAATCGACTGGTAACTAATTATTAATTATGAATTGTTAAAACTGGTATCTATCTAAATCTCTGTCCAATCCTCGAAAATTATTTACTGATTTTATGAAATATAAATTCGAAAAGTACAGCGAAAACTTGAAGAATGTTAAGTTTCAAATGACACAGTGTTTATTTGCAAAGAATTAACCTCTAATGTACATTAAATAGCCAATGGTACCTATTTAGACTTTAGTACATCCGTACACTTCAGTTTATTTTTTCTTGTGGACAAGTAGTGCATGATTTTGAAGACCCATTTGGGACAAGAATATCTACTTACAATACCGAAACTTCCATTTCCCTAAATGTTGTTTTCGGTGCATTTCCATATCACTCTTAGTGTAGAATTTCTTCACACAAATATCACATATAATAATATCATCTCCTGTTGCAGGCATCGCGTATAAGTCGTTACTCGTCCGTTGCAGCTTGATGATTCCTGAGTTTGCTATTGATTTCTAAAATTCAAATCGAACCAAAATGGAGTAAAACATAAAATTTTCAACCTTATAGTAGCCAAATCAGATGGTACCTACAAATAATGCAGAATTGAGGTTTTCCACAATGTCCCCCTTTCGAGTTTACGACCGTAATTAGGTAAGTAAGCTCCCGACGCCCGATTCCAAAGTTATTCGACACGTAACAAATCCCGTCCCCCATTCTTAGTATATTTTCTTAGTATATTCTAAGTATATTTGTTGACAG